>CM040126.1:273684064-273848838 GCA_022559845.1 Amorphophallus konjac
GTTCTGTTTCTCATCTGTGAGACATGGTTTTACGTGTAGTTTTCGGGTGTGTTCCTGAGGTTAAGGTCTAGGGTTTCGGTGAACGTCACCGAGGGTTTTCCTAGGCAGTGTCTGGTCCATGACAGTGGTGTCGTGATGAGTTTTCCTGCGAGCGTAGCGAGAGGTTTTCCTGTTAGTCTGGTGGTCCCCCAATTGTGAGATCAGGGCGTGTTTTTTGGTATAGTAGGAGTAGCTATAGTGCCAAGCTTTTACCGACCACCGGTTATTGTTCCTGCTGTTGTAGCTACTTTCCGCTATCGTCGTTGTTTACGGTTGGGGTTCTGCGGGATCCCTTCTAAGTCAGTGATAGGAGGCTTACCCCTGCTTTTCAGGTGCGACGGTTCTTCCTCGAGGTTCGAGGGTGCTGTGCGAAGGTTCTTAGTTGCCAGCTCGCCGGGCCGAGTGTTCACTTGATATTGGGTATGCTTCTTTGCCTCAGACTGTACTTTGGTTAGACTAGACTCTCTGTAGTTATTTATTTATTTATTTTAATTGTTGTATTGTCCTACTTTATTTCCTATTTCTTTGTACCTCCACACTCCTTTTTGCCCTTCCGAGCCCTCCGACTCGTAGGCGGCGGGCAGGATTCGAATGGTATCAGGGCTTATCCCGGTATCCAGATCTTGGGTCCTTGCAGGTACGTCTATGACCCTTTCCATGTTATAAATCATGACGACTTGGTGATTCAAAAGGATATGACATACAAGCAAAAGCCAATCAGAATAATCGATCGTAAAGTACGTCAACTACGAAACAAGACTATTCCCATGGTAAAAATCTGGTGGAATAAAGGATCAGACCAAAACGCGACATGGGAGACAGAAGAAGCTATGCGCAAGAGATTCTGAGAACTATTCAATTGTAAGTATACACTCCATAAAAAACCCATGCAATGAATTTGGGGACCAAAGTCTTTTTAAGTGGGGGAGGGTGTAACACCCTGGAATTTTCTAGGATTTTCTAAGAATTTTTAGGAATTAAAAACCATTTATCAGCATTAAATGGGCTATTAAGATATTACTGGTTGATTAAAGTAATTTTTTGGCCCTATATTAACCAAAAGGTTTAGCCCACTTAAATTAGGCCTATGAACCCAATTTTAAACCCTTTAGGCCCAAGCCCGCACTCTAGAAATGTCCTTAGGATAATTCCCCATTTATATAAGATAATTGGGGAATAAATATAGAGGAATTTGGCTAAAGTTCAAATTTCGGCGCTCAAGCAAGAGGCGGCCTATCGCAAGACCGCCACCTACAAGAGGCGGTCCTGGTATGATCGCTATTTCCCTCCGAAAACGTGACTCCGAGAGACATGGAAAGCTTGGATCTTTCACGTCCTAATCATCATAGATCAAAGCTATCTATCATGGAAACTTATCCGATGACTCTTGGGGATCAACCCTACCCCAAATGAGGACTCTAAGTTTTATCAAATCTCTCAAACCCTACCAACCCTATAAATAGGTCCCAGGTCCAACCTACGCGAACCCTAGTTTTGGCTCGCAAGGTTCGACAGTAAGATGACGTTATTTCATGTCAGCCATATTAATATTTTGTTCCCTTTAGTATTGACTAACTCTCCTCAAATCTCATGCCAGGAGGTCCAGCCGTTGGAGAGTTGGAACGCCGGGAAGTTGCTGGTTCGCTGCAAATTGCAGAGGAATAGACACAACCGTCCAGCGAAGACTTGGAGTTTAGGAACCCTAAATGAGGTATTTTGAGGATGATTCTTTAGGGTTATTTGTTTCCCTTTATGTCTTCTTACTACTCTCCAAATTTCATGAACATAGGTCAAGTGGTTAAGGATAATGAGGAATGATAAGTTGCTAGTTTGGCACATAATGTGTAGAAACTAGGTCGTTCTCCCAATCCAAAATTTGAAGTCTAGAGCCTGTTACAGAGATAGGTTATCTCATGAACGGCTTAAAAATCATGTCAGGAGTAAAAGCCCTCTAATTCAACATGATTTCATGCTCTGTACGCGATGAATTTCATGTTTTATTTACACTGCGTAATTAGCTTATCTCTGCATACATGAGCCATGCCCCTTAATAAGAAAAGTTAATATTTTTTGCTTAATTCATGTAAACCATGCATCTCCATGAGCTATCTTTAGTCTATCATGTCTTATCTCACTGTCTAGCATGTTTTTATGTGGTTTATTGCTCTAGAATAGGCCTGCATGCACGGATTTTTACCTTTTGTCTGAGAGGCAGTAGGCGGTCTACTAGAGACCGCTATTCTCGGATAGCGGCTGCCCGATAGACCGCTAATTGATGATAGCGGCCGTTCCTAGACCGCTATATGCTTTCTGTATCCTGCTTATATTTATATGTAGTCCCTAGGATACGTGATAGAAATCATGCGCTAACCCTGTTATCTCTGACACTCTCTTGTAGTTAGAAGATACTATATGATGTTCATGATTTCTGTTGTATTTAGGTTCATAATTTGTTGCTTTAAACTTTACTTTCATATAGTATTATATTTAAACGTCTTCTTATGATGCTTGTTTCATGAGTGTTTTGAACGTTGTTTCATATGTTTCACTCTCATCTACATGTCTTCCTGATTACGTACATATCGCATACCCCGGTATGTGACTATTAGTTACACTTGCACATTATAGGAACACTTTCTTGGACTTGTGAACCTCTCTGCCAGATATTCCTTCTATCGAACTAGGGGTTCATGTTTCAAGGCCTTCATAAGTCTCTGCGAGCCTGGGATTCCCACTAGGACGCTGAGCTGGTTGTACCCTCAAAGCCCATATATCTAGAAAGCACTCAAGTTTACCGATGTTTTTTGCATTCTGGACAAGATAGCGGCTCTTTGGAGACCGCCACCATCGGGTAGCGGCCCGACCATGACCGCCACTTTCTAGAGTTCCACTGTGTCGACCCTTCTTTTCTCTCTGGTGTCAACTCTGTCAATAAACAGTCTTGACGTGACCGCCTCCTTCAGGTTGCGGCAAGGACATGACCACCTATTCAAGAAACGGTCCAGACCAGACCGTCTTCTTTTCCAGTGTTCTTAACCCGAGGTTTGGCCTACGGGTTGATTTTCCTATGTTCCTATATGGTCTATTGGTTGTCTAGAACCTAACACTTATTCAATAAGTTATTGTTTAATTATCAAAATTTAAAGAATGCGTCATTATGCAGCCGAATTCCTTTCGTGGCATAACCTTATCATTAAATCATTCTTGATCTCATGTTTCATATTTAGTATATTCTTACCTTGATATTGTTGTCATAAAACTATTATTTGATATGTACATTATTGGCCGAAACTTTATTTATATCTCGTGAAAGTAGCTTGATCTATAACTTGAAGATGCAAGAGCGGGCACAGACAATGTCTAAGGGCTCGACGCTAGCCCCCTCGACAGATAGCCAGAAACATAATATATATCATGGGGTATGATGAACACTAGCGTCGCATTGCGCCGGGAGTATCTTTTTTATAAACGGGTGAAAATCACGAGGTAATCTTGTAAATTTACATGTTTGCTAGTACATTCTTGTTACATGACTTTCTAAGTGCATAGCCTTTATGGTTATGAAAAGTACATTCTCGTTCATGAAAGGCCAAGTTACATTCATGTTATATTTGTTCTCGATCTTGCTCTCATTCTACATGAACTCTCATATCTTTTATGTTTTGATACTTGCGATGTTACTTTGGCTTATTATCGTATGATTTATCGCATTTCATTTATCTTACATCCTAGAGCTAAAGTGTTAATTATTTAAACTTGCCTTCATGTTGATACGAAGATACCTATTGGGCAAGTGTGCTCATTACCCTACTTTTCCAATCTTTCCAGGAAACTCTAGTGGATCAGATTCCGAGTATTCCGATGATGGATCCGAGAGTGATGATTAAAGGCCCGAGAAAAGACTTAGAGTGTCATGAGTCCTTATGTTAGTTTGGAGTCATATCATGTACTTTTTACTTTATTGAGCCATATTATGTGATTTTCATTTTTATTGAGTCAAGTGTGTCAAGGAGTCAAGTCATAGCCTCTATTGTAAAACTTTGATTATCATTCAATAAGGTGGAATTCTGAGTACATCACATTGTGTCCATTCATCTTGTGTGTGAATGATTTGCGCTCTGATTATATTGCTAGCTTGAGACGTATTGCCGACTGTTCACGTTCCCGATATTCTTCCAATGTATCAATATCTCGAGGCGTGACAAAGCAAGTGGCCGTTCAGAGGTGGTAGGCGGCCATGTCGATGGCCGCCTCCTATAACCCGGGCCCCTTCTGCGAAGGAGATCTTCGACTTTGAGTTCTGCTTCTAGGGAAAGGTTGGGAAGGGTGCTCTCATCCTAGTAGCTCTCTCTACGCTCACCGAACTGCCAACCTCACCTGCTCCCAAAAAAATGTCCAACCACCCTCAGATTGTTCCGAATGGAGTTTTTGTATGTGGGGAGATTTCCCTCTATGAAAACCTTTGAAGATCGATTAAAAATGATTTTTTTGACCAATTCCGTGGTGAGGACATGTGGGACTATGTGCGCCTAGACCCCCGAGTGGGAATGGTTGTGGAGGACGTGCCCGGAGTGGGCAGAATCGTGGAGTTGATAGGCAGTTATCAGGAGGCGGCTAGGTCAATGGCCGTTTCAAGAGAGCTGGGCGGCCAGGAGTTTGGCCGCCTTGGAAACTAGGTGGCCAGTACCCTGGCTGCCTTAAGGTCTGGACGGCCAGGTCTGGCCGCCTTGGTTGGTGGGTGGCCAGTACCCTAGCCGCCTTATGATTCTGGGCGGCCAGTACCCTGGCCGCCTGTCACATCCTGGGTGTGGAAGGTACCCGGTAGCACGGCTAGTTTATATAGAACCAATCAATCAGAGCAGTAAAGTTTTTGACAAAAGATAGAGTGCGTAAAATACTAGAGAAATAATAACTAAGATCAAATTTCCAAAATAATACCAATATTTCAGGATGATAATTATCCAATTAACCAAATGACGATAATTCAGGTCCATGACATTTGTTACTCAAATCCAACTACTAGGCTTCAAGCCTTAACAAGTTTCAATCGACTAGACCGACATAATAGACATAACTGGAAGTACAACATAAATCACTCTAGATAAGCAAAGACGCAGCTAGCTAATAGTATGCGATCGGTGACTCTAGCACTCTTCACTCAGTTTCATTCCCGTTCGTATGGTTGTCGCTATCCGAGTTACCTGAAAATGTTAGAATGAACTGGATGAGCGGATCGCTCAGTGGGAATTATATCTCAAGTTCGAGCAGTCTTTAAGTAAATTACATGTTACGTATAATGCAGGTACAACTATGCATGATGACAAGTAAGAAATCAAGAACTATATAGAAAGAATATTGCATGATCTCAAGTAATATCAAGTGTTGACAAGCAAGATATCAAGAACTTTGCACAATGTCCGCACAATTTTTCAAGTAAGTAAGAATCATATTCATGCAAGTAATATCAAGTACGTGTTACTGGAATTGGCTATTTCATTCATTTAATTCAAGCAAGTACTTTGCCCTTTTTGCGGGCCACACAAGTCAAGTCAAGTCAAGCACGCAAGTCATGTCACGAGAGAGTGAGTGTGATGCCTCAAGTCAAGCAAGTACTTCGGTGTAATGCTAAACACCGTGATCATTCAACTCCCATGGGCACAAGTACTTTCGGGTGCTCCTCTTAGGACGAGATCGGGCCCCATTAACGTCCGCATTATCATGTATTTCTTTCGACATCCACTCTCATTTATAACCAATACAGAATTTTAAGGGATTAACCATTGTAGAAACATAAGGTAGATCATCATAGAATGGAGTTCAAGGACACATTATGTAAAGATGAACTATGATTAACACGGCATGAAACACAAGACAAGTCGAGAATCTAGGTGGAATTGGCACCTTAAGGGCAGCCACATATTACTGAATTGGCGCCCTTCGGGCAGCCATTATATTCAAAATTGGCGCCCTCACAGAGGGGTGCCCATTTTGTGAACAGGATAGGCTCTGAAAATCTGGAAATCAGTACTCTGGGAAATGGCGCCTTTCTAGCTGCCATTTTATCAAGAAATGGCGCCCTAATGGCTGCCATTATTTGGGTAATGGGCGCCTGCTCACAGGGGCGCCCATTCAAGTTTTCATATTTTTTTTTGTTTCTGTTGCCCTAAAGAATTGGCGCCCTCTTGCAGTGTCACCGTTTAATTGGCGACTATACAGAGGGTCATTATTTATGTAATTGGCGCCCGAGAAAGGGGTGCCCATTCCTATGTGATGCTACGCATCGGGCAGCTACGTTTTCAGACACAAAACACTATTCACATTTTCACAGTTTCACAGAATCCAGAAATAAAAATATGTGTAGATAGAGAAACATATCGGGATCTCAAGATCATGCTCATGCAGGAATATTAAAGTTTAGTTTCATATATATGAATTTTCTAAGCATGAGTGTTTATTAAATATGGACAAAGAATTGGCGCCTGTGCATGGTGTCATCAATTAATAGGCGCCTGCCCTCTGGGTGCCTATTCAACAAAATGGCGCCCAGGGCATGGGCGCCCATTAAATGATGGCAGTAGGGAGGGCGCCATTTACACATGCAGCATTTTTAGAAAATCGGTATATCAGGGGCTATATAATATGAAAGATGGAAGCTAAGGTAGTGCTATTCGTGCTTGTTATCCTATATTAACTACGAGTTTAGCTAAATCTTGAGAACACCTACCTTTTTGGAGTGATATACGAGGTACAGGTTATTATAAGAAAGAATAAAGAAAGCCACATGTTCTCTGCAGCTTCAGGAGAATAAAGAAAGCCACGCGAGCAAAGCTTGAGCAGTAGGACGTAGAATGCAGGAAGAAGACGCCCTTTCACGTCTTCTGAAGAAAAGAAGGGAGATATTCCCTTCCGCAGGTAGCAAGATGATGGCAGTAGCTTCTGCCTACTCAATAGAGGGTATAATTATAGGGAAAAACCCTTTGCCAATGAAAAATCAAACGTTTATTGCCTTGTGGGTCCTTTTCCAGCGAAATAAGATTGTTTGTGTTTCAAACGCTTCTAGAAGGATAGCTGGAAGAACATTGTTCTACACTTTTAGGAATTGGCACCCTAGCATAGGGGTGCCCATTAACTGGGTGGCCCCTATTAGTGGAATTGGCGCCCTCCCATGGGGGCGCCCATTCCTATTGTTTTGGAAAAGACTGGACCCCTTCACGTGTTGGTCTTTAAGATATATATATATATAGTTAGTTGGTGGCCCTTATAAAGTATAGGGCCATGCTATATCTTTTTATTTGGCCTTCATATAAAGTTAGTTTCTCCATTATGTTTATCCGGGGTGCAACACCCTCCCCCTCTTAAAAGAATTTCGTCCCCAAATTCAACTGCATACATGGAGACATGGAAGGTGTGGAGAACGTACAGACTAGAATAGTTTCGAAAATCTCCTTCTCATAGACTCCTCGGTTTCCCATGTAGCTTCTTATTCTAAGCATCGATTCCATTGGATTTTCACCACAGGGATCGTCTTGTTCCTTAAAACTCAAAGTTCTTGGTCGAGGATCTTCATCGGCTTTTGCTCGTATGTAAGGTCCTTCTGTATCACTAAGTCATTGTGGTCAATGACGTGGAAAGGATTGTGCACTTACTTCTTCATCATGGAAATATGGAATACATTGTGCACTTCTGATAGTTATGGAGGTAAAGCAATGCGGTAAGCCACCTCGCCCACTCTTTCCAACACTTCAAATGGACCAATAAACCTTGGTCTAAGCTTGCCCTTAACACCGAATCTTCTAATACCTCGGTCGGGAGATACCTTGAGAAAAATATGGTCTCCAACTTGGAATTCTAGATCTCTTCTTCTGTTGTCAGTATAAAATTTCTACATGGACTGTGCTATCTTTAACCTTTCTCGAATGAGGTGTATCTTTTCATTTGAATCTCTTACCATATCTGGGCCTAGAAAATTTTTTTCACCGACTTCATCCCAGCATATTGGAGATCGACAACTCCTGCCATAAAGTGCCTCGAAAGGTGCCATTTGGATACTGGCTTGATAGCTGTTGTTATAAGCAAATTCGGCCAGGGGTACACTACAAGAAAAAGTGGCTTTTGCGACGGCCACATTCCGTCGCAAAATCCGTCGCTAATAGATTTTGCGACGGATTTACGACGGAATTGTGACGGAATAAGGCCGTCTTAAAAACTTAGTCACAAATAACCGACGGAATTGTGACGGAATAATTCCGTCCTAAAATTCAGACGGAATAAAAATCCGTCGCAAATTTCGTCGGTACTTCGGACAGAACGTTCCGTCTTACAATCCGTCTGAATTTTGCGACAGCATAATTCCGTCTAAATATCCATCTCAAATTTTCTGACGTAAACTCATTTCCGTCGTTATGTCCGTTGCAAATTGCAGACGGATCCGTCTCAAAACCCGGCTGATGTTTGCGACGGAAAAATTCCGTCTAAATATCCGTCTGTACAGTCGTCTGCAAGCCATCTTGCATTTCAGACAGATTTATTTCCGTCCTTATATCCGTCGCAAATTTCAGACGTATCCGTCTCAAAATCTGTTCGAAATATTTCTTCTCTTTTTTTAAAAACAAAGAATTTGTATTAAAAACCTGTTTACAAAATCACCGAAAACAAAAAATACACACGAAAAAAAATAAAAAATCTGTTTAATTAAAATTACATCAAATATCACAATAAACTCATCAGCGTTACATAGAAAAATATACAAAAAAATCAATAAATATCCTCCAGATCGTCCATATCTTCATCCCGCCCGCCGTGCTCATCTCATGTGCTGCCGCTCGTAGAAGAATCCTCCTATATTAAAAAAAACATACATAGATAAAAAAATTAGTATAAAGATAAATTAAATATTTTATTAGATTACATGAATTTAAATCAAACATAATATCAAATCGATGACTGTATCAAACATAATATCAAATCGATGACTGTAAAGATATCCAATTGTAGACCCCCGGACCCGACTGCTTTAATTTTAAACCAAGTGCATTTACAAAATGCACTTTTGAGCGTCGAGCTCAAACCTGATGTCCGATTTGGAATCCGTCAGCTCTAACAAGTCACGTCTACCTCCCAGGTCGTGTTGGAACGATCGGAATGCCGATCGGATCAGTATTTCACATTCTGGACCCCCGGACCCGACTGCTTTAATTTTAAACCAAGTGCATTTACAAAATACACTTTTGAGCGTCGGGCTCAAACCGGATGTCCGATTTGGAATCCGTCAGCTTTGACAAGTCACATCTACCTCCCAGGTCGTGTTGGAACGATCGGAATGCCGATCGGATCAGTATTTCACATTCTGGACCCCCAGACTCGACTGCTTTAATTTTAAACCAAGTGCATTTACAAAATGCACTTTTGAGCGTCGGGCTCAAACTGGATGTCCGATTTGGAATCTGTCAGGTCTAACAAGTCACGTCTACCTCCCAGGTCGTGTTGGAACGATCAGAATACCGATCGGATCAGTATTTCACATTTTGAACCCCTGAACCCCTACTTTTTTGAATTATTCGAAACTAAGTTAGTTTTGAAAACTAACTTAGTTTTGAATTGGGTTATTTTAGCGTCGGGCTCAAACCGGATGTCCGATTTAGAATCCGTCAGCTCTGACAAGTCACGTCTACCTCCCAGGTCGTGTTGGAACGATCGGAATACCGATCGGATCAGTATTTCACATTCTGGACCCCCGGACCCGACTGCTTTAATTTTAAACCAAGTGCATTTACAAAATACACTTTTGAGCGTCGGGCTCAAACCGGATGTCCGATTTGGAATCCGTCAGCTCTAACAAGTCACGTCTACCTCCCAGGTCGTGTTGGAACGATCGGAATGCCGATCGGATCAGTATTTCACATTCTGGACCCCCAGACCCGACTGCTATAATTTTAAACCAAGTGCATTTACAAAATGCACTTTTGAGCGTCGGGCTCAAACCGGATGTCCGATTTGGAATCCGTCAGCTCTGACAAGTCACGTCTACCTCCCAGGTCATGTTGGAACGATCGGAATGCGGATCGAATCAGTATTTCACATTCTGGACCCCCGAACCCCTACTTTTTTGAATTAGTCTAAACTAAGTTAGTTTTGAAAACTAACTTAGTTTTGAATTGAGTTATTTTAGCGTCAGGCTCAAACCGGATGTCCGATTTGGAATCCGTCAGCTCTGACAAGTCACGTCTACCTCCTAGGTCATGTTGGAACGATCGGAATGCCGATCGGATCAGTATTTCACATTCTGGACCCTCAGACCCGACTGCTTTAATTTTAAACCAAGTGCATTTACAAAATGCACTTTTGAGCGTCGGGCTCAAACCGGATGTCCGATTTGGAATCCGTCAGCTCTGACAAGTCACGTCTACCTCCCACGTCGTGTTGGAATGATCGGAATGCCGATCGGATCAGTATTTCACATTCTGGACCCCCGGACCCGACTGCTTTAATTTTAAACCAAGTGCATTTATAAAATGCACTTTTGAGCATCGGGCTCAAATCGGATGTCCGATTTGGAATTCGTCAGCTCTGACAAGTCACGTCTACCTCCCAGGTCGTGTTGGAACGATCGGAATGCCGGTCGGATCAGTATTTCACATTCTGGACCCCCGGACCCGATTGCTTTAATTTTAAACCAAGTGCATTTACAAAATGCACTTTTGAGCGTCGGGCTCAAACCGGATGTCCGATTTGGAATCCGTCAGCTCTGACAAGTCACGTCTACCTCCCAGGTCGTGTTGGAATGATCGGAATTACCCAAGTCATCTTTA
The DNA here is from genome assembly GCA_022559845.1 of Amorphophallus konjac. NCBI lineage: Eukaryota > Viridiplantae > Streptophyta > Magnoliopsida > Alismatales > Araceae > Amorphophallus > Amorphophallus konjac. Next base: position 273,694,912 of record CM040126.1, read on the forward strand.
ATTTTAAATAATTCTGCCAAACTGAGCTCATGGAAAAGAATCACCTGTGCCGCTTGTGCCGTGGTGGTGGATGCATGAGGGAGAATTCCCGCTTGGGAGAGCAGACCAGTCAGTGCCTGCAACATGGTTGCCTGCTGGAAAGACATCTCTTCTCAGAACTGCCGCTGCATCTGCAGCTGCAAATCAGAAATCTGGCTAGACATCTCCGATCGGACGATGTCTCTGACGTCGCTGGCAGAAGTACTGGGGGCATATTGAGGTATACTGAAGGCAGAAGTACTGGTTTGGGTAGAGTTCGAACTCGCACACGATGATATCACCGCGCTAGAGTCCATGCTCTCCCCAAAACCATATATCCGGCCCTTTTTTGGTACACCAGCTACGGCCACCCATTCTGTTGGATCCAACTCTGGCTGCTGCCCCTCTCCCTCCCCGTACTTCTCTGTCACAGCTCTGCTATATGTTTCCTACAAATAAAATAAAATAATTAGTCAATTTCATATGAATCAATCTGATTTAAATGAACGGTAGAAGTTGCACACGTAGATAAACTTACCACTACTGAACGAGCTCTCGCACTCACAAATTGACCTGTCGCCTTCTTTTTGTGTGTTCTGTCGAACACCTCGAGGAACGTCGGAGCTCGATTAAGCTCCACAGCCTGTTATATAATTCATAGTAAAAAATTATCATATATATTAATAAAATGTAAGAAGATAAATTGAAACATTACTTACCATTTTATTTTTATGAGTTGCGAAAGAGACGGACCCACATGTATGCAAATTTGCCTCCGGTTGTGACGCCCTATTTGATTTGGCTTTTTGGGACTTTTCTATCCACTTGGGGTCGGCAAATTTGTCACATAGTATGTCCCAATCCTCCTTCCTCATCCATAGAGGACAGTGCTCCTTCCACAGCTGTCGGTCTTCACTCCCACTAGCATTTTTTTAGCCTTCCTCTGAGCCGCATATACTCTCTTTCGATAATTTGTCTTCACAACAGACTCCCAGGCAGAACGACATCGTGCCGCATCATGTCTGTTGGATCGAGAGGATGGTCAAGCTAGAGGGGGAGGGGGTGAATAGGTTGACCCTTTAAAATTCTATGCGCGATCACACTTGAAATATAGTGTAGAATGTTAGAGATATGATCAACAACTAAACAACAAAGAGAATCGAGCCTAATCAAACATCTAACGAGAGGAGAATGATCAGAGAAAGCAAACCACAAGAGAACACAATTTTAAGGTGGTTCGGTCTCCCTGTGGAGACCTACGTCCACCTCCCCACTTAACCAGTGAGGAACCCTGCTGAGCTTTACAGCTTTGCTAAACCGAGGAAGTAATTCCTCTACACTGTTGACTACACCAATAGAACACAACGAGGAACGAATCCTCAAATCCGCTGTCAAACAGCTTGAAGGCAAACTTCCTTAACACCCCTGATCTCAGCACAGCCTGCTGGATCAGAATCACCCTCTCTTCACTAAATCCAGTAGAAGACAGGAGTACAATGTTCAATAACAAGAGAAAAATGAAAAGATAAGAAATCACACTTCAGCACTTGGACGCAGCGGAATTGGAATCATTAACAGAGAGATCCATGCGCATGAGGTTCAACCCTTGAATCTCCTCCGTCTGGAATGTAGAAGAGTCTTGGTGGCACGATGATCTTCTGATCTGATTTTTCAGCAGCCTTCGTCCAGTTCTGCTCTCAGCCTTGGTCCCATTCTTCTCTCAGCCTGTCTCACTTGTTCTTCTCGGCTGAACCTATTTTGTGGTCTTCCCGCGCACAAAACAATTCACGTGAGGCAGGTGGGCCACCACCCTGATTTCCTGGCTATCCTCATGATTGCTCACGTGGGGAACCTTCTGGAGTGGTGGAAGGTACGAAAGCTTATCCCCTTGTGGCTGATGTGGTAGTTGACGACTAAAGGTGGGATCCACTTAACGCGCTCAGCAACTGGAATTAGATGGCGTCAACCCTCTTGCTCCAAGGAGTTGACGCAGCCTTCAGATATCTTCTTCCTACGAAACTCAAGTCTGATGCGTTGACTCCATCAGCCAGCTGCGTTAACGCATCGGCAATCCAGTGATCAAGGTCTTCGGCAGATAGACGTGCTGCGTCGACGCTACTAATCCATAGCGTTGATGCAGTGGTGTTCCAGAACTGAATGTATATCAGACTCAATTGCTGCGTGGACGCTGTCTTGCAATGGCGTTGACGCACTGCAGTATTCCAGTGAGCTATGGACTCTGCCTCATTAACTACTGCGTCGACGCTGCTGTAGCATGGAGTTGACGCAGCCAAGTGAATCTCTGAAATCCTCTTCAACTGAAGCGTGGACGCATTGAACTCCCAGTGTCGACCCTGCTCCTTTATTGCATCAAAAAGAAATTATATGAAAGTATTACTGAATCGATATTGTAATCAACATTTTTGAGTTGAATGCTACATTCACACTTCATTGTTGTCATCATCAAAACCAGGGGCACAACAATCTCCACCCGTGAATCGATAAGTCCGCTGTAAATAAATTAAGCTTCACAATTAATATACTGTTGTGAATTGAGTTTGGAAAAGACTTGAATTAAATGACATAGTTACTTACTAAGAACATGTCGAACAATGAATCGCGGACGCCCATCGGAAATTCTTTGAAAGACAAATGTGGCCCGGGCACATGTGCCATTACTAGGCTAATAGCATGATGGACAGCATTGGAAGGTTCTAATTTTTTCCTGCAATTGCAAATGTCAAAGTATTCATATTAGAACCTTACCGCTAATAATTAATGAATGTAAAATAGCCTTATAAATATACCCAGAGATCCAGCAGGGGCGACGTCCATCATGGACAGTGCCTCCCTCGTGATGACTGCTGGCATCGTCAACTGGCTGCTGAGTGGTGGGGGGGGCCCTATAGAAGTCAGAGGTGGTGGGAGGGCTGTAAGTATTAATTTTCATAAGTAAATGCAACATGTTACTGAAAATTAAAATAGATATACCTGTAGCGGGAGGTGGTGGGAGGGCACTAGGACCTGTAAGAATTAATTCACATTAGATAAATGAATATTTTGTTGGAAATTGAAAGAAATATATAGGTGGGAAATCATTAATTTTCATGAGTAAATGCAACATGTTATTGAAAATTAAAATAGATATACATGTAGCGGGAGCTGGTGGGAGAGCACTAGGACCTGTAAGAATTAATTCACATTAGAGTAGTTAAATATTTTGCTGGAAATTCAAAGAAATATATAAGTGGGAAAGCATTAATTTTCATAAGTAAATGTAACATGTTACTGAAAATTAAAATAGATATACCTGTAGCGGGAGGTGGTGGGAGGGCATTAGGACCTGTAAGAATTAATTCACATTAGATAAATGAATATTTTGCTGGAAATTGAAAGAAATATATAAGTGGGAAATCATTAATTTTCATGAGTAAATGCAACATGTTACTGAAAATTAAAATAGATATACCTGTAGCGGGAGCTGGTGGGAGGGCACTAGGACCTGTAAGAATTAATTCACATTAGAGTAGTTAAATATTTTGCTGGAAATTGAAAGAAATATATAAGTGGGAAAGCATTAATTTTCATAAGTAAATGCAACATGTTACTGAAAATTATAATAGATATCTCAGCAGCATACAACTCTCTATCTTCGAGCGTGCGGGTCGAGCAACATCCGAAAGCACGTCCAGGATGCTTAAATATAGAGAGTCGATCTGACAAATCATCAACTCCCCCATTATCATTACGTGGAGGTCGAGTATGACGAGTTTGAATATCTGGCTCAAAGTACATGGAACAGAAGTTCAAAATTTCTTCAGTAACATATGCCTCAGCAATCGAAACTTCCACCTTTACTTTGTTGCGAACTTTCATTTTCAATTCATGCATGCACCTACAATAACAATTCAGATGGCAATGACATGTAGCGACCATGGACAACATGTATGTCTTCATGAAAATTCTCACATACCTCTCAAATGGATACACCCATCGGAATTGTACTGGCCCTCTGACAATAGCCTCGTATGGCAGATGGACGACAAGGTGCTCCATCGAATCAAAGAATGCCGGAGGAAATATCTTCTCTAACTTACAAATAGTTTTGACCACATTTTCTTCAAGAGTTTGTACGTCCCGAAGTTTGAGTTCTGATGCACATAAAATCTTGAAAAACTGACTCAGCTCGGTCAGTGCTCCCCATATAGGCTTCGGCAACAAATCACGAAATGCAATGGGCAGTAGCCTCTCCATGAACACATGACAGTCGTGACTTTTCAGACCATATATTTTTCCATCATTAACATTCACACAACGGGCTATGTTGGATGCATATCCATCTGGAAATCTCAATTGTTTCAACCACTGGCACACTTCCTTGATCTGTGTATCATTAAGCACGTAAGTTGCTTTTGGCTGTACAACCCTTCCATTTATGTTTTGTAGTTCCAGTTCTGGACGTTTACAAAGCATCTTTAAGTCCATGCGCGCTTTGGCGTTGTCCTTTGTTCTACCTTTAACATTCATGACCGTGTTGAACACATTATCAAAAAAATTCTTCTCGATATGCTTGACATCTAGATTGTGTCGTACAAGAAGAGTTGACCAATAAGGCAATTCCCAAAAAATGCTTTTCTTGTTCCAGTTGTGATCCTTTCCAAAACTATTCAGTTGTCGTGTGCTACTAGACAATTATACTACATCTGGTAAATTTTGCACCCGTGTCGCCATATGTCGACCCGACACCCGTTGCAAGTCTGCTTCATCTACTTCAACAGTACTTTTTTTAAACGAGTCTCTTTGCCTTCGAAAAGGATGGTCACTTGGTAGCAACCGCCGATGGAAATCAAACCAGCATGCTTTTCCACCATGTTTCAATACAAATGATTTGGTATCTTCCATACAGTAGGGACATGCTAACCTCCCATGTGTGCTCCAACCAGATAGCATTCCATATGCAGGGAAGTCACTTATTATCCATATCAGTGCAGCCTTCATAATAAAATTTTGCTTCCTACGTGCATCATAAGTAACAACTCCATCAGTCCATAAAAAATTGAGCTCATCAATTAACGGCCTGAGATATATGTCCAATTTTTTTTCGGGACTTTTTGGACCAGGAATTACTAAAGACAAAAATAGATTTTCTCGCTTCATGCACATGTCTAGCGGAAGGTTGTACGGTGTCATGAACACTGGCCAACAAGAATAAGATGCCACTGAACCACCGAATGAATTAAAACCATCTGTGCATAAATCCAACCTAACATTACGTGGCTCCTTTGAGAAAGCAAGATGAGTACGATTGAAGTGGGTCCAAGCTTCACCATCGGCAGGATGACTTATTATATCATCGGCACGGCGTACTCTTTCACTGTGCCATGTCATATGTAGAGCTGTCTTTGAGGACATATACAGCCCCTACAGCCTAGGCACAAGAGGGAAGTATCGCAATGCCTTGTAAGGTACATCTTTTCGCTTTGAATTGACACCTCCCTTAGGTTTGAATCTATCATGGCCGCAAATAGAACATGATATCTTATTTGCATCATCTTTGTAATATAACATACAATGATCCGGGCATGCATCTATTTTCACATATCCAAGTCCTAGCTCATTGACCATCTTTTTTGCACGATAATAAGTTTCTGGCAACTTCTCGTCTCGAGGCAACATACTCTTGATCAAGAGGAGGAGACAGTCAAAACAAGTCTCACTGATGTGAAATTCAGATTTTAAGTTCAACAACTGTGACACTGCAGACAACTGAGTGTGCTTTTCACAACCATCCCATAGTGGCTCATCAGATTCACTAAGTAATTGATAAAATATTCCGGCTCTCTTATTCGGCACTTCTTCCATATATGCATGTTCGCTATTATCATTAAAACTAGGACCAGCTACATCCACAACCATATCCATGTAAGAACTTCTGGTTGCAATATTTTCAGGCTCAAACCTCCAGAATTCCTCACCATGACACGTCCAATTCGTATAACCATCCACAAACCCTTTCTTGTACAAATGATGTTGCACATCCCATGGTGAACGTCACCTCAAGTTTCTACAACTTGAACAAGGGCAACAAATGTGACCGTCGCGGTCTATTGATGCGTTTGGATTCCCCAATACAAACTGAATGAAACTCTCAACTCCATGCTTAAAATCATCCGACACCACCCGGTCAACTATTCTACGATACATCCATGAACGATCTGTCAACATTTTGCCTGCACCCAATAAATGTTAATACACAAGTAACTTTTAAATCATTACTCTTGAAAATAAACCCGACCCATTCCTCACATCGTTGGTCGCAGACCATTTGCAGTTGGATGAGGACTATTATTTAGATTATCACTTTTTAACCCATCCATGAAGGTTTGATCGCACAATCACTTACTATATGTGTTGCACAATTTACTGAAAATTTCGACAGCATCTCCCCACACTTCTCCGATATACCAAAAATATTTATTGATTTTAAAGTTTTCTTAAACACTTATAAGTAAGTGGTTAAGAAAACACTCAAAATCAATAAAGGTATATCGAAGAAGAGTGAGGAGACGCAACCGACATTTTCAGCAAACCATACAAACACATATAGTAAATGACTGCCTAAGTGCGATCAAACATTCAAAGACTGTCTAAACGGGACAATTCAAGACTTTGAGGTAGATATATACATTCTCATAAAAAAAATGAGAACATATACATCAATCCCAAAGTCTTGAACGGGAAGGTTCATTGACACGGGTTTAACACGCTCTCCTGAGGTGCGTGTAATGTTAGGTCGCACCCACGCACCTCAGCTCACATGGAATACCCCATGTGTTTATATAACATAAAATTAAATAACATCGAACTTATCATTCTGCATACATCCGTCTAAATAATATCTAATTTAAAAAAATATTTAAATGAAGAACATCAAAGCTAAACAATCCACATTTTTGAGTCAGGTCAACATCAAATTTATGTTAAAATCAGATTTAAAAACACATTTATATGCAATTAAAATGCACAAAGTTTGAAATCACAAGCATAATTTTTGGAGTATTTACCTATTGCTATAAGTCGACTATTGCTGTGGACGCACTAAATTTTAAAAAATAATTTTATTCATCTATTTATCTAGTTGATTCGTTTGTTTAGTGCGAGGGCAGCCCAGAGGGTCCCTTTTTTTTAAGGTGAATGATCTCATTTAAATGAGTTCGGGTCTGCCGACCTAAGGAAGGGGCAGCCTAGAGGGTCCCATGACCTGGAGATGTGCCGCTATGATTCCCTCTTTTTTTCTTCTTTCTCTCTTTCTCTTCTCTCTTTCTTTTTCGTTTTACACAAAGCAGAGAGGGGAGGCCAATGGGAGAGACTAATTGCACAACCCGGAGGTGGGACCTCCGGGTCTTCTTCTTCCCCATTTTGTTGATGTCCCCTTTTGTTCCTGTTCAGGTTGCACAGCACAGAACCCTGAGGTGGGACCTTCTGTTGTGCCCCTGTAGTTTTGATGATAGCAAACACTATGAGTCACAAGTCAGTGCATTCGCCATCCTCGCACACATAAAGTCTATACATCCCATTGCTGGTACGAGCAGTTAAGTTCATGCATCATCACTCCAGTAAGTCTGTACATCATTCTCGCGTGCACACTAAGTCCATACATTCGTTGCTGGCATGTCTGTACATCGTCTTGTACATTGCACACAAAGTCTATACATTCAAATGGCATGTCCATGCATATGCAAAGTCTGTACAGCCAGTGCATCCTTTGATTTAAAGTCTATACATCGTCTACCCGCACACACAAGTCTATACATTCTTTGCAGTTATGCTCATGCATCACTTTAACAAAGTCTATACATTGTCTGGTTGCTCCAACACAAAGTCTGCACATTGTTGCAAGCTGAGTCTGCACACCAGATAATGGCATGTTCGTGCATTCATCTTCAATGTACATACATTCCCATATGCATACTGCATTACATGCTATCAAGTCTATACATTCATAAGCATAGTCAGTGCATTCAGTTGCTTCACGCTAATATACAGTCTGTATAACCCCATTGGTTCACTTGACCAAGTCAGTACAACCCGTGTTCTTTATGCACTGTCTTGCTTGCATGAATGAAGTCTGTGCAAGGTTCGTTGCAGTCTGTATAAAGATGCATCAGTAAGTCCGTGCATCCAGTTTTAATTTACACACTTTGTTAAATACAGTCTACATTACATCCCAAAAGTCTGAACACTCTTCGGTGAAGTCTGTACACACTTCAGGTGGCAAGTATGTACATCGTCATTGTCGTATGCACGCTAAGTCCATACACTACGCATTTGTGCATCGTTCAGAACACAAGTCTGTACATTCTTCAAATGGCATGTCCATGCATTCATTCTTGATGTACATACTTTGATATATGCATGCTGCATTACACACGTTCAAAGTCTGTACATTCCTCAATGGCCTTTGCAATCCTTCAAAACAAGTCTGTACATCGCCCTGTGTCATGCACTCAAAGTCCACACATGCACACACTTAGTTTGTGCATTGTGCTCTCATGCTTTAACACTAGGCATTGTAAAGTCCGTACATGGTTCTGCACACATATACAAAGTCTGTACATGCTTTGTTCAAAACACAAACTAACTCAGTGCATCCTCGTCTGACCTGACAGAATATCTGCTCGAGGAAATTAAGAAGGGCACGTGATCCAAGAAGCCAGGATCGTGACACGTGTAAAGCAGCAAGCCTAGATGCTGCCACGTGACCAAAATGTTGGCGGGAAATGTGGAGGACACACGCCCACCTATCTGCTGCTCTATAAATATGAAGCTTCTTCCTCAGAATAAGACCTGATCGTGATCAAAGGAGCAGAGAGTGAATTAGAGCCTGCACGATCCAGTGAGTAGAAGATCCAAAAAGAAAAGCAGAGAGAAGAAAAAGAGAGAGATAAGAGAAGATTGAGAAGATAGAATTGAGAGTTTATTTGAACGATTGTTCCTCAGTCTCTTGGTTCAGATACCAGAGCTGAGATTGCTCATTGTGAGTTACATTCTCTTTTGAGATTTCTTGTTTTTGTTTGATTCTGTTTTTATTTTCTGAACTCATGTCATCAAGCTGTGTGTCAACAGTTTGTAGAGGTGTAGCCTCTGGACAGGTGAAGCTGTAATTCCTCAGCGGGGGAGACTAGGTCTCGGACAGCAAGCTATGAAGCTCAGCGGTTGTAGGCTAAGCTGTAAGGCCCAGCGGACGCAAGCTGTGTTGCTCAGTAGTAAGCCACACTTGGGTTTGAGTGTGGGGTGGACGTAGGTCTGGAGGATCGAACCACCTAAAAATCTGGTGTGTTATGTGCTTGCGTGATTGCCTATGATATGGTGTATGGTTGCTTCTCTTGATTCTCTTCTCAGATCGCTTCATTTCTGCTCAGTTCAAACACTCTAGCTAGTGATCTAGTAGATCAATTTAATTTCCGCATTAGAGCCTCATTGAACTGTTAAATTAGGCCATCGATCTATTCACCCCCCTCTAGATCCACACTTCGTGGTGACAGAGTGCTTCCATCTAACACAACACCTTCAATGCTTCTCCTTCCCCTAAGGCGTACAGTGGCCCCCGGAGGTGTAATCAGGTGTTGCATCTGCTATATGCAAATGATACACTTATTTTTATGAATGCAGTAGCCCCTAACATCAAAACCCTTCTCCAATTTTTAGATAAATACAAAAAATATTCCATGCAAAAAATAAATGTTGGGAAGAGCACTTTTCTATTGCCGTCTAAGGCTGCGGCAAGGATGGCTCAGAGCATTCAAGAAACTACATGTTTCAAGTAGCACTCTGAGCAATGTAGGGGGTACAGGCTCCCACATTCCAAAGGGTGTCAGTTAGAGAGGCGCTCACTAGTGAACAACATACAGTACAGGGCACTTTGAACCTCAACTGGGGTCTGATAAAGACAGATTTGGGGATCGAGGATCATACGCCTTTATCCTTATGATATGGGAAATTTGGAAAGCTAGGTGCAAGACTAGGTTTGAAGGGAAGCTACCTGCGATTGAGAAACTTCATCAGAATATCTGTGCCAATATTCAGCAGGCCTTGGACAGTATGGTTTTCCACAAACCAATTTCAGCTGAGCAAGCTAATATCCTTCATCAGTATAATCTCAGGCCTAGAGTAATGATCAAATCTCCATTGGTTGTTACAAGGTCACTAGCAAAGGATAACTATAAGTTGCATGTAGATGGTGCTTCAACTGGTAGCCCTGGTCTTTGTGGAGGCAGAGGGTGTATCAGGGACACTCATGGCAATTTCCTAATTGGTTTTGCTTTTTTTATGGGATGGGAACAGCCTCATAGCTGAAACAATGATGGTCTTCATTTAGCTGCCCGATACAATTTTCCCTTGTCGGCCATCTATTCAGATTTTGCACTGTTGGTGCAGGCTATTCACACTAGAAGAACACCTAGTTGGGAGACTACAATGTGGTGGAGGAGAATTCAAGCAACGTTGGGCAGTGCATCTGTCACGTCCCGAGTGCGGAAGCTTACCCGCGGCGCGACAGTTCTTTATATATAACCAAAGCAAGCTAGATTATAAATGAATTTCTAATTACAATAGAGTGCGCAAAATCTAATTTATTAACGGCGAAATGAGTTTGAACTAATGATTATTACAATAATCAACTGAATTACAACACAGTCATTTATTTAAACTTGGAAATTACAACTGATACATCCTGAAATTTATTTAACACACTAAATTACATAACATAATCACTACACTCATCACTCGGTCTCTTCCCCATCGGTGTCCTGACCAGTCTCCAATTCACTTGAAAGGTTAGAAGAACAACTAGATGAGCGAGTCGCTCAGTAGGGTTTACGTCTCAAATTCTAACATGCTTTAAATGAATTACAATTGAAATAATGCAATTAACCTATGCATGCTGACAAGAGATAATCAAGAAATTATAAAAGACGATAAGAGCTGAATTTAAGTTTCAATAAGCAGTAAGAATATTAAACAAGGGATAACTGATCATATCAAGAATTTAAGCAATAGTAAGCAATGTAATCCAGATCATGTATAACAAGAATTGGCCATATTTATCAATTCATTCAAGTAATCATTCAAGTCATGTAATGCCCATTCGGGCCATGCAAGTCAAGCAAGTCAAGTAGAACACGTGAGGGGTGGAATGTCTCAATCTAGCATGTATCTCGGTGCAATGCAAGACACCGGCAAGCAAGAGATCTTTCCCATGGGTTTCGGGTGCTCCTCCCAGGACCAGACCAGGCCCTTTTGCCAGCATTTTTAGTCATGTTTTTGACATCCACTTTCATTTTATAGCCAATATAGAGTTTCAAGGCTTGACCAGTAGGAAATTGTAAGGTGGAATTTGACTGGAATTCAAGGAGTATTTATACGTAGGAAAACACGGGAAAACCGTATACCCGATTGGTACCCTAGGATTTACTAATCCTTTAATTCCTTTATATATATATCAATTTGGCTAAATTCTTTAGCTTATTTTGATTGTCATCATTCATATCATCTATATTTATTAACCTTTTTCATCTATTTTTATTAGCTTGTAAGATTACTTAATGTACGTATTCATCTTGCATATACCTTAACATTTCTTGACCTTGTGAGACCAATTATATATATAAATTGACACTTTCATTTATATATGTTTATTAATGATACTGAAATTTAAAATGGATTGACAGAAATTTTAATTATTCATTTAGTGCCCTGGATTGACTTTAAACAGACCAACGGGCATTAAGCAGCCTTTGTGGAATTGGCGCCCTAGACCAGGGCGCCTCTTTCAGGGGCCTCTGTAAGTGGCGCCCTGGTCAGGGGCGCCTCTTACAGGCCTGCCAATATATATATATATATATTTTAAATTAACGCCCTTGGATAGGGCGTTTCTTATAAGGCTCTTAATATATATATATATAGGCATACGAATTAACGACTGGGGGTTAGGCCCCCATTTAAGTAATTGGCGCCCTGGACAAGGGCGCCTCTTACAGGCTCTCTGTAATTGGCGCCCTAGGCCAGGGCGCCTCTTACAGGCTCCATTATTTATATAATTTTTGTTTAAATTAACGCCCTAGAAGAGGGCGTTTCTTACTAGACTCATAAAATTTTTATTTTGGTTGAAAGAATTGACGACTGCACATGCAGTCATTTCTCATGCAATTGGCGCCCTTGACTGGGGCGCTTCTTACAGAGTTCTGGTAATTGGCGCCCTTGTCAAGGGCGCCTCTTACCTGAGGCTAATTTCCTTCCGTCTGAGAGTTATCTAAGGGTTCATAATTTGGGATTTTTCACTAATTAACATCTATACCTGATTCTGACTGATTTCCAGTTTAATTATAACGGATGGCTCTAGCTAATTAAGAGTTTAATTACACTAATTAACTAACATCTTTACTGAAAGTGTGTAATTTAGCTAACAGAGGGTCTAATTAAACATGTAATCTAGCAAGATCTTCTACTTAAACAATCTGATCCTTTAATATGATACTAATGTCATGTAAGTTAACCATCAAATCTTCAATTTAACTAATAAGCCCTTTAATTAATTAACATGCCCTTCTAATAGTCTCTTAATTAAATAACATGCTCTTCAATTAACTAACCGTTTTTCTTAATTAAACTAACAGGTTCTCTAATTTGACTCACAATATAATGATTACTAGCATGATTACCTATTTAACATATTAATTACTTAAATTAAACTGCATGTATTTGCCCTATACTTAATTAGATAACAGATCATCATAGTGTAAACCCCAAGGGTTATAAATGAAAACGGTAAACACATGGATATGGCATTTAATTCCCTAACTTAACTAGATTTGTTAATTAGCCTATAGGGTTTAGTTAAAAGATGAGACCACCTACCTTAAAGGAAGAAGAAGTGGGTAGCAGAAGGATTCCCCCTCTGCAAGCAACAGCACACCGGGCAGCAGCAGCAGCAAGACCAGCAGCAGCCCTCTGCAAATACTAGAGTCACCGTAGGACTCTAGTAGCTAGGAAGGGGATATAAAACAACCCCATGCTGATTAGTTCGACAGGATAGGGGGGCAAGATCCCAAAAAAACGGATCTGGTGCCCTGCCAACGCATGCCAGAGGGGCTGTCGGTTGGGGGATCAAAATAATTAACACCTTAGTAGAAGGCGTGTTTTTGAAAATTAAAGCCTTAGGTTAAGTCACGTTTTAAATAAAGCCTTAGCTTAAGTCATCTTTTAAGTCCTTTATAGAAATCAAAATAATTAACGCCTTAGTAGAAGGCGTGTTTTTGCAAATTAAAGCCTTAGGTTAAGTGACGTTTTATCAAATTAAAGCCTTAGGTTAAGTCACGTTTTAAATAAAGCCTTAGCTTAAGTCATCTTTTAAATCCTTTATAGAAATCAAAATAATTAACGCCTTAGTAGAAGGCGTGTTTTTGAAAATTAAAGCCTCAGGTTAAGTCACGTTTTAAATAAAGCCTTAGCTTAAGTCATCTTTTAAGTCCTTTATAGAAATCAAAATAATTAACGCCTAAGTAGAAGGCGTGTTTTTGCAAATTAAAGCCTTAGGTTAAGTCACGTTTTATCAAATTAAAGCCTTAGGTTAAGTCACGTTTTAAATAAAGCCTTAGCTTAAGTCATCTTTTAAGTCCTTTATAGGAATCAAAATAATTAACGCCTTACTCCAAGTCGCATCTGTCATTTGACGACATAATGTTTGGACGTTTCTCATTGAATTAACGCCCTAAGGTTGGGCGTTTTTTTGTTTTTTTTACAATAAAGTAAAAATGGTGGTCGTGGGTTTTGAACCCTGGTCACTGGGGTGAAAGGCAAGTTGTGAACCAATATGCTAGATGATTTTCCTTGGTAAGTTAATACTTCTTCTGTATGATACCTTAGTACTCTAGGTTTCATTTATAATTTATAATTATGGAAAATATATTATTTATAATTTGTATTATTCCAAAATAACTTTTATATATATATTTTATAGCTCCCTTTCTTCCAAAAGTGAGAGAACTATTATTTTTATTTTTATTTATTTATTTATTTTATTTATTTGAAATTAATAATTATAATTCAATAATTAGTGAAAATAATATAACTTGACATGTGATATTTATTAGTTAAATATTTTTGGTAAATAAAAAGTATTTTTTTTGTAGAAAATTATTATTATTATATTATTATTCTAATTAAAATTTACGGATGTTACACCCTCCCCTACTTAAAAGAATTTGGTCCCCAAATTCAACTGCATGAGGGTGGTTCTATTATGCAAAAGAAAAGCAGAGCGTATAGAGTACTTACAATTTAAAATAGCTCTGGATATCTTTTCTTTATAGACTCCTCGGTCTCCCAAGTTGCTTCCTGCTCGGAGCATCGATTCCATTGAATTTTTAGCATAGGGATCGTCTTGCTCCATAGAACTCGGACTTCTCGATCGAGGATACGCATCGGTCTTTGCTCATATGTGAGATCCTTTTGAATCACCAAACTGGCGTGGTTGATGATGTGAGAAGGATCATGCACGTATTTCTTCAGCATAGAAACATGAAATACGTTGTGTATTTCCGAGAGTTGAGGAGGTAGAGCAATACGATAGGCCACCTCGCCCACTCTTTCCAACACCTTAAATGGACCGATGAATCTTGGTGTAAGTTTTCCTTTGACACCAAATCTCCTGATGCCTCGACTGGGAGATACCTTGAGGAATACATGATCACCAATTTGAAATTCCAGGTCTCTCCTTCTGCTGTCAGCATAAGACTTTTGCCTACACTGAGCTACCTTAAGTCTTTCTCTGATAAGAGTAATCTTCTCAATTGAATCTCTTACCATTTCAGGACCTAGGAGTTGTCTTTCACCGACCTCCTCCCAGCATACTGGAGATCTACAGCTTCTGCCATAGAGTGCCTCAAAAGGTGCCATTTGGATACTGGCTTGGTAGCTATTGTTGTAAGTAAATTCGGCTAATGGTAAGTGATCAGGCCAACTTCCGCCGAAATCTATAGTGCATGCTCGCAACATGTCTTCAACAACCTGATTGGTCCTTTTTGTCTGACCATCCGTCTGGGGATGAAAGGCAGTACTGAAGTTAAGCTTCGTTCCCAGAGAGCGTTGTAGACCCTTCCAGAAATGAGAAGTGAAGCGAGGGTCTCGGTCAGATATCATGGACACCGGAATCCCATGTAATCTGGTAACTTCCTTAATATACAAAGCGGCAAGAATATCAATCGACCATCGACTCTTGATAGGCAAGAAATGAGCCGATTTAGTAAGGCGATCGATGATTACCCATATTCCATCATATCCGCTTCTCGACTTGGGCAAACCCATGATGAAATCCATGCCGATATCCTCCCATTTCCACTTGGGAATATCCAGTGGATGCAGTCTCCCTGCTGGCTTCTGGTGTTCGGCTTTCACCTGCTGGCAAGTTAAACAGCGAGACACGAAGTCCGCTATTTCCCTTTTCATGTTGGGCCACCAAAAGGTCCTTTTTACATCTTGGTACATTTTAGTGGTTCCCGGGTGTATCGTGTATCTCGATCGATGGGCTTCTTCTAGAATCTCCTTCTTCAGTTCAGGACTATCGGGCACACATGTCCTTTCATGGAATAAGATTCTGCCATCAGGTGCCAACTTAAAGTCGGTCTTCTCGTCCAGTTTTTCTTTGATTTCTACCAACAGTGGGTCTTCTTCTTGTAACCTTTTGATTCCAATTAGCAAATCCGGGTGTACATATAAGTGGGATAGAGTAATACACCCGTCATTCTTGCTTATGTTGATGTCGAGTTCAGAAAATTTTTCCAGCAATTTCCATTCCTGAACCATACAGTTGGCTATTAGAACTCTCGGCTTTCGACTAAGGGCATCTGCTACGGAATTACCCTTACCAGGATGATATTGTATAGTGAAGTCGAAATCCTTAAGGTACTCGAGCCAACGTCGTTGCCGCATGTTCAGCTCCTGCTGAGAGAATAAGTATTTGAGGCTTTTATGATCGGAGTAGACCGTAAATTATTCTCCATAGAGATAGTGCCTCTATATCTTCAAAGCCAATACTACCGCGGCTAACTCTAAATCATGCACAGTGTAATTTCCTTCATGCTTCTTCAATTGCCGGGACGAGTATGCCATAACTCTCCCATTCTGCATCAGTACACATCCGAGGCCGATACCAGATGCATCGGTATATACCTCGTACTTCTCCCCTTCAATCGGAAGTGACAAGACCGGTGCAGTGGTCAGTAACTCTTTCAAAGTTACGAAGCTTCTTTCACAGTCTTCACTCCACTCATAAGGCACTTCCTTGCGGGTCAATCTGGTGAGAGGAACAGCAATCTTGGAGAAGTCCTTGATGAAACGCCGGTAATAACCAGCTAAGCCCAAGAAGCTACGAATCTCCGTCGCATTCGTCGGTCGTCCCCAGTTTTGCACGGCTTCGACCTTTGCAGGATCAACAGAAATTCCATCTTTAGAGATAACATGTCCTAAGAAGGACACTTCCTCCAGCCAGAACTGGCATTTGCTGAATTTAGCATATAATTTATTGTTCCACAATACTTGCAATGCCTTCTTAAGATGTTCCTCATGATCTTTTTCAGTCTTCGAGTAGATCAGTATATCATCAATAAAGACCACAAAAAATTGGTCCAAATAAGGCCGATAAATGCTGTTCATTAGCTGCATAAAGCCTGCAGGCGCATTGGTTAGACCAAAAGGCATAACAGTAAATTCGTAATGCCCATACCTGCTTCGAAATGCAGTCTTGTAAATATCCTCTTCCTTGATCCTCAGTTGGTGATAACCCGACCGAAGATCTATTTTGGAGAAATATTTTGCTCCTGATAACTGGTCGAACAGCTCATCAATTCTCGGTAGTGGATACTTGTTTTTGATAGTAAGGTTGTTTAACTGCCGATAAGCAATGCATAATCTCAATGTGCCATCTTTCTTTTTAACAAAAAGCACGGGCGCTCCCCACGGGGAAGTACTCGGCCTAATAAACCCTTTCTGTAGTAAGTCCATCAATTGCTCCTTTAGCTCCTTCAGTTCCGCAGGAGACATCCTGTAGGGTGCTTTAGAAACAGGGCCGGCCCCCGGAACAATGTCTATTGTGAATGACACTTCCCTCTCTGGGGGTAAACCAGGTAATTCATCTGGAAATACATCGGGGAAATCCCGAATTACTCTGATGTTTTCAATCTTCTCCTTTTGGACTTCTGTGGTAGTTACAAAAGCCAGAAAAGCCATGCATCCTTTCTTTACCAGTTTACTAGCTCGAAGAGCTGAGATAAGCAAGGTTTTATCCCGAGATTTGTTAAAAACTAACTCGGGATAATCTTTGAAAGCTATTTTGCCATGCCGACAATCTACCGTTGCTTGGTAGGTCGATAACCAGTCGGCTCCTAATATGACATCATAACATTCCATGTCAAGGCATATCAGGTCGGCCGGTAAATTCTTGTCTTGAACCATGACCTCACAACTCGGGTAGTGATGCATGATATCCGATTTGTTCCCAAGGGGCGTAGATATAATTAAATCTAACCGTTCCGGTTCGTTAGAGAATGAAGCATTAAATTTCTTGGAAACAAATGAATGAGTTGCCCCAGTATCAAATAAAACTCTAGCAGATTTAGAGCAGATAGTCAAGGTACCTTCCACGATTCCTCCTTCCACAGATTCGGTTCCTTGAAGAGCTTGTAGACGGCCTTGCCTTTTAATTGGACGCTTCTCGTCCTTGTCGGCTTGCTCCTTCATCAACGGACAGTCGGGAATTCGGTGCTCCCGGCTACCACATCGGAGACACGCTCCCAATTTCCTCCAACAATCCTCGGTCTTGTGACCAGCTTTTTCACAATATCTACAAATTTCCTTTGTAACTGCAGCACCAGAGGAAAGCTTGTTGTTGATAGCGAGGAATGGTTTGTGATTCTTCTGGAACCTCTTCTCCTTGGAAGACTCGCCTCCATTAAAAGTCCGCTTCTTGTTGAAGAGTGGGTTGCCGTTTCCCGGACTTGTAACATATTCTTTCTTGTTCTTGCCCTGAATCTTTTCAGAAAATTCAGTAGCGTCCTCCAGTAACTGGGCACGACGAACCATTTCCGAATAGACTTGGATGTCCATCGGTGCAAGCTGAGTAATATATTGGGGCCGTAGCCCATTAAGGAATCTCCTCGCCTTCATTTTCTCCGTACTCACCAAGTGAGGTGCGTAACGGGAAAGCCTTGAGAATTGGGCCTCATACTCGGCCACCTTCCGGGTCCACTGCTTGAGTGCGGCAAACTCTGCGGCCTTCTTCTCCTGCACCCGATCCGAGAAATATTTATTGTTGAAGTGCTCCACAAATTCCGTCCATGTGACATAACTGTCGGGCAGTGTGGCTTCCACGGACTCCCACCAGCTTCGTGCATCCCGTTCCAACTGAAACGTAGCCAATAAGACCTTTTCTTCATCGGTGCATTGCATCACCCGAAAGATCCTCTCGGTCTCCTTTAGCCAATGCTCGGCATCATCAGGGTCCACTGAGCCCGCAAACCTGGGTGGATTCATGTTGCGAAAATCCCGGTGAAGGTCACCGGCTCCACGATGAGCATTACGAGCACCGCCTTGCGACACTTGCTGTAGCGCCTCCGTAAGTCCTTGCACACTGCGCTGCATGTCGCGCCATTGTGCTCTTTCAGCGGCCATTTTCCTACAAAAGAATTTTAAGAATTTTAAGATAAATGACATAGGGCTTTAAGGTTAAGGGGATTTTTATTGCATTAATCTTAACCCGTGTTTCTACCCATCTCACCAGGTAGGGTCTAACTAATTTTTTTTTTCCTTAGTCGTTCCCTAGAACATATATACATTTCCTAAAAGTTTTCTATCCTATTAAAATTTTCTAGGGTTTACCTAGATAAGCAATTCTAGTTGGGCTAATTACGTGTTTTACCTAGGAAAATTTTAAATCCTAGGCTCTGATACCAAGAAAGAGCTGTCACGTCCCGAGTGCGGAAGCTTACCCGCGGCGCGACAGTTCTTTATATATAACCAAAGCAAGCTAGATTATAAATGAATTTCTAATTACAATAGAGTGCGCAAAATCTAATTTATTAACGGCGAAATGAGTTTGAACTAATGATTATTACAATAATCAACTGAATTACAACACAGTCATTTATTTAAACTTGGAAATTACAACTGATACATCCTGAAATTTATTTAACACACTAAATTACATAACATAATCACTACACTCATCACTCGGTCTCTTCCCCATCGGTGTCCTGACCAGTCTCCAATTCACCTGAAAGGTTAGAAGAACAACTAGATGAGCGAGTCGCTCAGTAGGGTTTACGTCTCAAATTCTAACAGGCTTTAAATGAATTACAATTGAAATAATGCAATTAACCTATGCATGCTGACAAGAGATAATCAAGGAATTATAAAAGACGATAAGAGCTGAATTTAAGTTTCAATAAGCAGTAAGAATATTAAACAAGGGATAACTGATCATATCAAGAATTTAAGCAATAGTAAGCAATGTAATCCAGATCATGTATAACAAGAATTGGCTATATTTATCAATTCATTCAACTAATCATTCAAGTCATGTAATGCCCATTCGGGCCACGCAAGTCAAGCAAGTCAAGTAGAACACGTGAGGGGTGGAATGTCTCAATCTAGCATGTATCCCGGTGCAATGCAAGACATCGGCAAGCAAGAGATCTTTCCCATGGGTTTCGGGTGCTCCTCCCAGGACCAGACCGGGCCCTTTTGCCAGCATTTTTAGTCATGTTTTTGACATCCACTTTCATTTTATAGCCAATATAAAGTTTCAAGGCTTGACCAGTAGAAATTGTAAGGTGGAATTTGACTGGAATTCAAGGAGTATTTATACGTAGAAAACACGGGAAAACCGTATACCCGATTGGTACCCTAGGATTTACTAATCCTTTAATTCCTTTATATATATCAATTTGGCTAAATTCTTTAGCTTATTTTGATTGTCATCATTCATATCATCTATATTTATTAACCTTTTTCATCTATTTTTATTAGCTTGTAAGATTACTTAATGTACGTATTCATCTTGCATATACCTTAACATTTCTTGACCTTGTGAGACCAATTATATATATAAATTGACAATTTCATTTATATATGTTTATTAATGATACTGAAATTTAAAATGGATTGACAGAAATTTTAATTATTCATTTAGTGCCCTGGATTGACTTTAAACAGACCAACGGGCATTAAGCAGCCTTTGTGGAATTGGCGCCCTAGACCAGGGCGCCTCTTTCAGGGGCCTCTGTAAGTGGCGCCCTGGTCAGGGGCGCCTCTTACAGGCCTGCCAATATATATATATATATTTTTTAAATTAACGCCCTTGGACAGGGCGTTTCTTATAAGGCTCTTAATATATATATATATATATAGGCATACGAATTAACGACTGGGGGTTAGGCCCCCATTTAAGTAATTGGCGCCCTGGACAAGGGCGCCTCTTACAGGCTCTCTGTAATTGGCGCCCTAGGCCAGGGCGCCTCTTACAGGCTCCATTATTTATATAATTTTTGTTTAAATTAACGCCCTAGAAGAGGGCGTTTCTTACTAGACTCATAAAATTTTTATTTTGGTTGAAAGAATTGACGACTGCACATGCAGTCATTTCTCATGCAATTGGCGCCCTTGACTGGGGCGCTTCTTACAGAGTTCTGGTAATTGGCGCCCTTGTCAAGGGCGCCTCTTACCTGAGGCTAATTTCCTTCCGTCTGAGAGTTATCTAAGGGTTCATAATTTGGGATTTTTCACTAATTAACATCTATACCTGATTCCGACTGATTTCCAGTTTAATTATAACGGATGGCTCTAGCTAATTAAGAGTTTAATTACACTAATTAACTAACATCTTTACTGAAAGTGTGTAATTTAGCTAACAGAGGGTCTAATTAAACATGTAATCTAGCAAGATCTTCTACTTAAACAATCTGATCCTTTAATATGATACTAATGTCATGTAAGTTAACCATCAAATCTTCAATTTAACTAATAAGCCCTTTAATTAATTAACATGCCCTTCTAATAGTCTCTTAATTAACTAACATGCTCTTCAATTAACTAACAGTTTTTCTTAATTAAACTAACAGGTTCTCTAATTTGACTCACAATATAATGATTACTAGCATGATTACCTATTTAACATATTAATTACTTAAATTAAACTGCATGTATTTGCCCTATACTTAATTAGATAACAGATCATCATAGTGTAAACCCCAAGGGTTATAAATGAAAACGGTAAACACATGGATATGGCATTTAATTCCCTAACTTAACTAGATTTGTTAATTAGCCTATAGGGTTTAGTTAAAAGATGAGACCACCTACCTTAAAGGAAGAAGAAGTGGGTAGCAGAAGGATTCCCCCTCTGCAAGCAACAGCACACCGGGCAGCAGCAGCAGCAAGACCAGCAGCAGCCCTCTGCAAATACTAGAGTCACCGTAGGACTCTAGTAGCTAGGAAGGGGATATAAAACAACCCCATGATGATTAGTTCGACAGGATAGGGGGGCAAGATCTCAAAAAAATGGATCTGGTGCCCTGCCGACGCATGCCAGAGGGGCTGTCGGTTGGGGGATCAAAATAATTAACGCCTTAGTAGAAGGCGTGTTTTTGAAAATTAAAGCCTTAGGTTAAGTCACGTTTTAAATAAAGCCTTAGCTTAAGTCATCTTTTAAGTCCTTTATAGAAATCAAAATAATTAACGCCTTAGTAGAAGGCGTGTTTTTGCAAATTAAAGCCTTAGGTTAAGTCACGTTTTATCAAATTAAAGCCTTAGGTTAAGTCACGTTTTAAATAAAGCCTTAGCTTAAGTCATCTTTTAAGTCCTTTATAGAAATCAAAATAATCAACGCCTTAGTAGAAGGCGTGTTTTTGAAAATTAAAGCCTTAGGTTAAGTCACGTTTTAAATAAAGCCTTAGCTTAAGTCATCTTTTAAGTCCTTTATAGAAATCAAAATAATTAAAGCCTTAGGTTAAGTCACGTTTTATCAAATTAAAGCCTTAGGTTAAGTCACGTTTTAAATAAAGCCTTAGCTTAAGTCATATTTTAAGTCCTTTATAGAAATCAAAATAATTAACGCCTTAGTAGAAGGCGTATTTTTGCAAATTAAAGCCTTAGGTTAAGTCACGTTTTAAATAAAGCCTTAGCTTAAGTCATCTTTTAAGTCCTTTATAGAAATCAAAATAATTAACGCCTTACTCCAAGTCGCATCTCAAATGGTCATTTGACGACATAATGTTTGGACGTTTCTCATTGAATTAACGCCCTAAGGTTGGGCGTTTTTCTGTTTTTTTTACAATAAAGTAAAAATGGTGGTCGTGGGTTTTGAACCCTGGTCACCGGGGTGAAAGGCAAGTTGTGAACCAATATGCTAGATGATTTTCCTTGGTAAGTTAATACTTCTTCTGTTTGATACCTTAGTACTCTAGGTTTCATTTATAATTTATAATTATGGAAAATATATTATTTATAATTTTTATTATTCCAAAATAACTTATATATATATATTTTATAGCTCCCTTTCTTCCAAAAGTGAGAGAACTATTATTTTTATTTTTATTTATTTATTTATTTTATTTATTTGAAATTAATAATTATAATTCAATAATTTGTGAAAATAATATAACTTGACATGTGATATTTATTAGTTAAATATTATTGGTAAATAAAAAGTATTTTTTTTTGTAGAAAATTATTATTATTATATTATTATTCTAATTAAAATTTACGGATGTTACAGCATCAGTGAGTCATGTGCATAGAGAGGGTAACACAGTGGCTGATTCTTTAGCCACTCATGCAAAAACCTCAGCCCAAAATAGAATTTTTTTTTGTTTAGTGGATTTGCCACCGATGACGAAAGGTGATGTGGTCTTAGATAAGACCAGCTTGCCTAGCCTTAGATTCTCTCATTAGCTAATAGTTTGCAGGTTTTGATTTATCAATTGTAGTACAGGGGTATGCCCCGATGATACTGTAAGCAAGACTCTTTCACAATGAAATAAAAAAGAGCTCCTTCTGGAAAAAAAATAGGTGTGGGAGTCACAGTTCACTGATCCTCCCACCGAGCTCCCCCCTGAACCCCCCCTCTCACTAAACTCCCCCCCCAACGACCTCCCCCCCCCACCACTGGAACTCCCCCACCCTCTCAGAGCCCCCCCTCCTGCAGGCCCCTCCCCCTCCCAGACCACCCCCCTCCCACCGAGCTCCCCCCCTGAACCCCCCTTCCCACTGAACTTCCCCCCCCAACGACCTCCCCCCCAACACCGGAACCCCCCCACCCTCCCAGAGCCCCCCCTCCTGCAGGCCCCTCCCCCTCCCAGACCGCCCCCCTCCCACCGAGCTCCCCCCTCCCTGAACCCCCCTCCCACCGACCTCCCCCCCTCCCACCGACCTCCCCCCCTGAACCCCCCCTCCCACTGAACTCCCCCCAATGACATCCCCCTTCCCCCACCAACCACTGGAACCCCCCCCCTCCCAGAGCCCCCCCTCCTGTTGGCCCCTCCCCCTCCCACCGAGCCCCCCCCTCCCTGAACCCCCCTCCCACCGAGCTCCCCCCTGAACTCCCCCCCAACGACCTCCCCCTTCCCCCCTAAACCCCCCTTCCACCGAGCCCCCCCCCCCCCCTGAACCCCCCTCCCACTGAACTCCCCCCCCCCCTGATGACCTCCCCCACCACCGGAACCCCCCCACCCTCCCGAAGTCCCCCCTCCTGCAGGCCCCTCCCCCTCCCAGACCGCCCCCCCTCTTGGATTTTTTTCACCATAAAAAAAATAAGACATCCTAACAATAAATCTAAATAAGATTACATAAATTAAAATAAAATGAAACAACATATAAAGAAGAAATTAAATTTTTACTTACTATTTATTTGTAAAAAAATCTCTGAATCTTTCGTTCCCTTCCTCTCGATCGATTATCCTGCAATGAATATAAAAATATAATAAATATAATAAATAAATTAATTAATCCACGGCAGCCCCTCCCCCTCCACCGACAGCCCCTCCACCCACCGCACCCCCTCCCCCTCCACCGCACCCCCCTCCCCCTCCAGCTGACCCCCCTCACCCAGCGACCCCCTCCACCACACCCCCCTCCCCCTCCTGCGACCCCCCTCCACCGCCTGTGACCCCCTCCCCCTCCACCGCACCCCCTCCTACGACCCCCCCTCCACCCCACCCCCCTCCCCCTCCTGCCACCCCCTCCACCGGCAGGCCTCCCCCTCCTGCTGACCCCCCTCCCCCAGTGCAGCCCCTCCCCCTCCACCGCACCCCCCTCCCCCTCCTGCCACCCCCTCCACCTGCAGGCCTCCCCCTCCTGCTGACCCCCCTCCCCCAGCGCAGCCCCTCCCCCTCAACCGTACCCCCCTCCCCCTCTTGCGACCCCCTCCCCCTCCACCGCACCCGTTCCCCCTCCTGCGACCCCCCTCCCCCTCCTGTGACCCTCTCCCCCTCCACCGCACCCTCTCCCCCTCCACCGGACCCCTCCCCCCTCCTGCGACCCTCCCCCTCCTGCTGACCCCCCTCCCCCAGTGACCCCCCTCTCCCTCCTGTGACCCCCTCCACCGCACCCCTTCCCCCTCCTGCGACCCTCTCCCCCTCCACCGCACCCCCTCCCCCTCATGCGACCCCCCTCCCCCTCCTGCAACCCCCCCCCTCCACCGCACCCCCCTCCCCCTCCACCGGCCCCCCTCTACCGAACATGTGTGCTGCGAGAGTGAGAGAGGGCGGGAGACGGCGGTTGGCGGCGGCGACGACACCGCCATGGGGAGCAGCAGACGGCTGCGCGTGGCGGCGGGAGAGGGAGAGGGAGGGAGGGGCTTACCGGTGGGGGGAGATGAGGCCGGCGGCGACGGCGTAGCTCTGGTGGCGACGGCGCACCTCCGACGGTGACGGCGGCGATAGTGTGAGAGTGAGAGGGAGTGAGAGGGAGAGGGAGAACGGGGGGGAGTGAGAGTGAGAGGGAGAGCGGGGGGGAATGGGGGGGCGTCAATAGTGGAGGGGGATGAATTTTTGCGACGGTATTTCAGACGGAAACAATTTTCGTCTCAAATTTCAGACAGAAAATAATTCGTCTGAATATCCGTCTCTAATTTCAGATGTCTTAATTTTCGTCTGAAAATCCGTCACTAATTCAGACGGATATTCAGATGAATAATT
Organism: Amorphophallus konjac; assembly: GCA_022559845.1. NCBI lineage: Eukaryota > Viridiplantae > Streptophyta > Magnoliopsida > Alismatales > Araceae > Amorphophallus > Amorphophallus konjac. The sequence goes on from CM040126.1 coordinate 273,720,174, forward strand.
TTCTATCTTAAATAATGAGACGAAATAGGTCAATCTAAATTTACAGACATATTTGCGACGGATTAATATCCGTCGCAAGGTTCTGTCGCTAAAGCCGCTTTTTCTTGTAGTGGTAAGTGGTCATGCCAACTACTACCGAAGTCTATAATACATGCTCTTAACATATCTTCAACAACTCAGTTTGTCCTCTTAGTCCGACCATCTGTCTGGGGATGGAAAGCGGTACTGAAATTGAGTTTCATCCCTAGAGAGTGCTGTAAACTCTTCTAGAAATGGGAAGTGAAGCGCGGGTCTCGGTCAGATACAATAGACACAGGAATTCCATGCAATCTAGCAATCTCTTTGATATACAAAGCATCAAGGATATCAACTGACCATCGGCTCTTGATGGGCAAGAAATGAGCCGATTTAGTTAAACGGTCGATGATTACCCAAATTCCCTCATGTCCGCCCCTAGACTTGGGCAAGCCCATGATAAAATCCATGCCGATGTCTTCCCACTTCCACTTGGGAATATCTAGCGGATGCAGTTTTCTAGCCAGTTTCTGATGTTCCGCCTTCACTTGTTGGCATGTCAGATAGCGAGACACGAAGTCCTCTACCACCCTTTTCATATTAGGCCACCAGAAAGTCCGTTTCAAGTCTTGGTACATCTTGGTGGCTCCAAGGTGAATTGTGTATCTTGATCAATGAGCTTCTTCCAGAACCTTCTTTTTCAGCTAAGATAGTCTGGTACACATGTCCTTTCATGATATAGCAATCTACCATCGGATGCTAGCTTGAATTCAAGTCTCTCATCCAGCTTGTCCTTTATCTCTACTAGTGCAGGATCTTCTTCTTGTAGCTTCTTGATTTCAGGTAGTAAATCTGGATGTAGACTCATATGGGATAGAGTGATACCCTTGTTCTTCTCATCTGTACTTATATTGAGTTCAGAGAATTTTTTCCAACAACTTCCATTCTTGAATCATACAACTGGCCAAAATTGCTCTCGGCTTCCAACTGAGGGCATCTGCTATGGAGTTACCCTTGCCAGGATGGTATTATATAGTGAAGTCGAAATCCTGAGATATTCGAGCCAACGCCTTTGCCGCATGTTCAGCTCGTTTTGGGAGAATAAATATTTGAGACTTTTGTGATCGGAGTATACTATGAATTGTTCTCCGTAGAGATAGTGTCTCCAGATCTTTAAGGCAAATATCACCGTGGCTAGCTCTAAATCATGCACCAGGTAGTTCTCTTCATGCTTCTTTAATTACCGGGAAGAGTATGCAATGACTCTACCATTTTACATTAATACACACCCAAGGCCAATACCAGAAGCATTGATATATACCTCGTACTTCTCTCTTTCAGATGGTAATGATAAGACTGGGGCAGTAGTCAAGAGATCCTTCAAAGCATGGAAACTCTTCTCACAGTCTTCATTCCACTCGTAAGGCACTTCCTTTCGAGTCAACCTGGTGAGAGGAACAGCAATCTTGGAGAAGTCCTTGATGAAACACCGGTAGTAACCAGCTAATCCCAAGAAGCTTTGAATCTCCGTTGCATTCGTTGGTCGTTCCCAATTCATCATGGCTTTGACCTTTGATGGGTCCACAGAAATTCCATTCTTTGAGACTACATGGCCCAAGAAGGATACTTCCTCGAGCCAGAACTTGCATTTGCTAAATTTGGCATATAATTTATTTTCCCTAAATATCTGTAATTCCTTCTTCAGATGTTCTTCATGGTCTTCTTCAGACTTTGAATAAATTACAATATCATCAATAAAGACCACAATGAATTGGTCCAGATGTGGCCTAAAGGTGTTGTTCATTAACTGCATAAAGGCTGTAGGGGCATTTGTTAGTCCGAAAGGCATAACAGTAAATTTGTAATGTCCATACCTACTTCGGAATGCAGTTTTATGAATGTTTTCTTCTTTGATCTTCAATTGGTAGTAACCAGAACGAAGATCAATCTTGGAGAAGTATGTAGCTCCAGATAATATATTGATCGAACAGCTCATCAATTCTTGGTAGCGGGTACTTGTTCTTGATTGTAAGGTGGTTCAACTGCCGATAATCGATGCAAAGTCTCATTGTTCCGTCCTTCTTCTTGACAAATAGCACAGGTGCTCCCCATGGGGAAGAACTTAGTCTGATGAAACCCTTTTTTAATAACTCCATTAGCTGCTCTTTTAGCTCTTACAGCTCAGCAGGGGACATTCTGTAAGGTGCCTTGAAAACAGGACCAGCACCAGGAACAAGGTCGATTGTGAATGACACTTCCCTCTCCGGGGGTAAGTCGGGCAATTCTTCTGGAAAAATGTCGGGAAAATCCTGAACTATCCAGATGTCTTCAAGTTTAGACTCATCGACTTCTATGGCAGTCACAAGTGCTATAAAAGCTATACATCCCCTACTTATGAGTTTGCTAGCTCGGAGAGCTGAGATAAGAGGTGACCTATTCCGAGGGCTAGTGTAGACCAACTCTGGGTAATCCACAAAAGTTATCTTGCCATTCCGACAATCTATAGTTGCTTGGTGTGTGGATAGCCAGTCGGCACCTAGTATGACATCATACCCTTTCATATCTAGGCGTATCAAGTTGACTGGTAGATTGCTTCCTTTAACCATAACCTTGCACTTTGGGTAGTGATGTGTGATATCCGATTCATTCCCAAGAGGTGTAGATATGACCAAATCTAACATTTCAGGTTTCTTAGAAAGTGAAGCAGCAATTTTTTGGAAACAAATGAATGAGTTGCCCCGGTATCAAATAAAACTTTAGCAGTCTTAGAACAAACAGTTAGTGTACCTTCCATGATTCCACCTTCAGTTGCTTCCGTCTCTCGGAGAGCTTGCAGACGGCCTTGTTTCTTTACCAGACGCTTCTCATCTTTAGTGGTTTGCTCATTCATCAGTGGGCAATCAGGGATTCGACGATCTCGGCTCCCACATTGGAGACAGGCTCCCAATTTCCTCCAGCATTCCTCGGCCTTATGACCTGACTTGTCGCAGTATTGGCAAACCTCTTTAGAAGGTGCGGTGGTAGAGAATGGCTTGTCATTTTTCTGAAATTTCTTTTCCTTGGAAGACTCCCCTCCATTGTAGAACCTCTTCTTGTTAAATGATGATTTGAAATTTCCCGAGCTTGTGACAGGTTCCTTCTTGTCCCTTTCTTGAATCTTCTCAGATAATTCGGTGGCGTCCTCTAGCAGTTGGGCACGTCGAACCATTTCCGAATAGACTTGGATGTCCATTGGCGCAAGTTGGGTAATATATTGGGGCCGAAGCACGTTGAGGAACCTTCTTGCCTTCATCTTTTCAGTACACACCAAGTGGGGTGCATACCTAGACAGTCTTGAGAACTGAGCCTCATACTCGGCAACTTTCAGGGTCTGTTGTTTTAGTGCGGCAAATTTCGTGGCCTTCTTTTCTTGAATGTGGTCAGAAAGTATTTGGTGTTGAAATATTCAACAAATTCATCCCATGTGACATAGTCACCAGGTAATGTTGCTTCTACAGATTCCCACCAGCCTCGAGCGTCTGGCTCCAGTTGGAATATAGCCAGTAAAACCTTTTCTTCATCCGTGCATTGCATTACACAAAAAATTCTTTTAATTTTCTTCAACCAGTTTTTAGCATACTCGGAGTCAGATGAGCCCGCGACTCTTGGTCGGTTCATGTTGTGAAAACCTATGTGGAGATCACCAGCTCCACGGTTAGCTCCGCCTTGCACCACTTGCTGTAGCGCCTGCGTAAGACCTTGCACGGTGTGCTGCATCTCGGGCCATTGTGCTCTTTCAGCGGCCATAATCCTATAAGGGAATTTAAACATAATAAATATCAGGTTTAATTATAAGGTAGGGTGTCATTATAGAACTTAACCCATGGCTCTATCCATCTCACTGGGTGTAGAGAGTAAACCTATCCTTGGACTTGTGTTTTTTTTAGGAAATTGAAATCCTAGGCTCTGATACCACGAAAACTGTCACGCCCCGGGCGCGGAAGATACCCGGTAGCACGGCGAGTTTATATAGAACCAATCAATCAGAGTAGTAAGGTTTTTGACAAAAGATAGAGTGCACAAAATACTAGAGAAATAATAACTAAGATCAAATTTCCAAAATAATACCAATAATTTAGGATGATAATTATCCAATTAACCAAATGACGATAATTCTAGTCCATGACATTCATTACTCAAATCCAACTACTAGGCTACAAGCCTTAAAAAGTTTCAATCGACTAGATCGACATAACGGACATAACTGACATAACTGGAAGTACAAGATAAATGACTCTAGATAAGCAAAGATGCGGCTAGCTAATAGTAGGTGATCAGTGACTCTAGCACTCTTCACTCGATTTCATTCCCGTTCATATGGTTGTCGCTATTTGAGTTACCTAAAAATGTGAGAATGAATTGGATGAGCGAATCGCTCAGTAGGAATTATATCTCAAGTTTGAGCAGTCTTTAAGTAAATTACATGTTACGTGTAATGCAGGTATAACTATGCATGATGGATAAGTAAGAAATCAAGAACTGTATAGAAAGAATATCACATGATTTCAAGTACTATCAAGTGTTGACAAGCAAGATATCAAGAACTTTGCACAATGTTTGCACAATTTTTCAAGTAAGTAAGAATCATGTTCAAGCAAGTAGTATCAAGTACGTGTTGCTGGAATTGGCCATTTCATTCATTTAATTCAAGCAAGTACTTTGCCCTTTTTGCGGGCCACACAAGTCAAGTCAAGTCAAGCACGCAAGTCATGTCACGAGAGAGTGAGTGTGATGCCTCAAGTCAAGCAAGTACTTCGGTGTAATGCTAAATATCATGATCATTCAACTCCCATGGGCACAAGCACTTTCGGGTGCTCCTCCCAGGACCAGATCGGGCCCCATTAACGTCAACATTATCATGTATTTCTTTCGACATCCACTCTCATTTATAGACAATACAGAATTTTAAGGGATTAACCATTGTAGGAAACATAAGGTAGATCATCATAGAATGGAGTTCAAGGACACATTATGTAAAAATGAACTATGATTAACATGGCACAAAACACGAGACAAGTCAAGAATCTTGGTGGAATTGGCACCTTAAGGGCTGCCAGAGATTACTGAATTGGCACCCTTCGGGCATCAATTATATTCAGAATTGGCGCCCTCACAGAGAGGCGCCCATTCTGTGAACAAGACAGGCTCTGAAAATCTGGAAATCAGTACTCTGGGAAATGGTGCCCTTTTGGCTGCCATTATATCAAGAAATGGCGCCCTAATGGCTGCCATTATTTGGGTAATGGGCGCCTGCTCACAGGGGCGCCCATTCAAGTTTTCATATTTTTTTTCTTTCTGTTGCCCTAAAGAATTGGCGCCCTCTTGCAGTGTCACCATTTAATTGGCGACTCTGCAGAGGGTCATTATTTATGTAATTGGCGCCCTAGACAGGGGCACCCATTCCTATGTGATGCTACACATCGGGCAGCTACATTTTCAGACACAAAACACTATTCACATTTTCACAGTTTCACAGAACCTAGAAATAAAAATATGGGTAGACAAAGAAAAATATCAGGATTTCAGGATCATGCTCATGCTCATGCAGGAATATTAAAGTTAAGTTTCATAGATATGAATTTTCTAAGCATGAGTGTTTATTAAATATGGACAAAGAATTGGTGTATGTGCATGGTGTCATCAATTAATAGGCGCCTGCCCTCTGGGCACCTATTCAACAAAATGGCGCCCAGGGCATGGGCGCCCATTAAATGATGGCAGTAGGTAGGGCGCCATTTACACATGCAACATTTTTGAAAAACCGCTATATCAGGGGCTGTATAATATGGAAGATGGAAGCTAAGGTAGTGCTATTCATGCTTGTTACCCTATATTAACTATGAGTTTAGCTAAATCTTGAGAACACCTACCTTTTTGGAGTGATATACGAGATACATGTTAATAGAAGAAAGAATAAAGAAAGCCACACGTTCTCTGCAGCTTCAGGAGAATAAAGAAAGCCACACGAGCAAAGCTTGAGCAGTAGGACGTAGAATGCAGGAAGAAGACGCCCCTTCACGTCTTCCGAAGAAAAGAAGGGAGATATTCCCTTCCACAGGTAGCAGGATGACGGCAGTAGCTCCTGCCTACTCAATAGAGGGTATAATTATTGGGAAAAACCCTTTGCCAATGAAAAAGCAAACGTTTATTGCCTTGCGGGTCCTTTGCCAGTGAAATAAGGTTGTTTGTGTTTTAAACGCTTCTAGAAGGATAGCTGGAAGAACAGTGTTCTACACTGTTAGGAATTGGCGCCCTAGCATAGGGGCGCCCATTAACTGGGTGGCCCCTATTAGTGGAATATGCGCCCTTCCATGGGGGTGCCCATTCCTATTGTTTTGGAAAAGGCTGGACCCCTTCACGTGTTGGTCTTTAAGATATATATATATATATAGTTAGTTAGTTAGTTAGTTGGTGGCCCTTATAAAGTATAGGGCCAGGCTATATCTTTTTATTTGGCCTTCATATAAAGTTAGTTTCTCCATTATATTTATCCGGGGTGCTACACTGCTTAGGGATCTGGGCAAAATGCATAATAACACCTCAAAAAAATTTGCCTACCTAAATAAAGATGAGACCCCACACTCCCAATCATCTAGGAGTAAGTGTTACTTCTATGATGGCTAGACAAGGTTAGGGTCTATCTCCCCTCTCTCTCACCCAAAATGCTTCCGAATCAAAGGGAAAACACATGAGAAGTAGTTAGGGTCTATCTCCCTACCACTCATGAAGAAACCGCGAGCTTTGAACGCTAAACTTTTGAGAAATGGCGCGTTCGCATGAACCGAACCCCGAACCCGTCAGCACACCGTGCCACGGCATTGCCTCCATCTCCTTACGTCCGTCCCCTGCCCCTCGAAGCTTACGCCGCACTCGATCTCACCCACCGTCGTCGTTCGTCGGCCGTCGGGGAGGTGGTGGGAGAGAGGGAGAGAAACGAGAGGGTAAGAGGGAGAGAACGAGAGAGTGAGGGAGAGAAACGGTGTGGGGGGGTTTATTAGGTTTTTATTTTTGTTATTCCTTTTTTTTAATTCATGTTAGCTTTGAATATTCTAAAAAAATACTTTCTGACATAGAAAAATTCTCTTAAAAAGTGAGGCTACTCAACGCGCCGCCACGGACCTGAAATGACCCATAAAAACACCAATCGGGGGTCCAAAGATCCAAAATTAACGTCTAAAACCCATATGGACACGATCCACAACTCACGAAAATATGATCCAAAACTCAGGGCATTACAGTCCTCCCCCCTTAAAAGCATTTCATCCTCAAAATTTGGGATGACGCACAAAACTCACGTGGAGGAACTCACCCAACGGGTAGCACAAACCAACCATCAACTTCTCCATACAACCTCTTCTGAGGAAGACCACCAGACCATTATAACCAATAAAGTCCACTCATACGCCCAAGCCGATCCATACCAATCCTCAGACTGGTCGTGGCACACAAAGACAGATGAGTCTGGCATCACCTCAGCTTCTCAAAATCTCAGGCCGCGAAAAACAACAGATACTCTCCATACACGGAGAGAGACACCCGATTCTAGACACAACTCCATTTTATTATTAGGAAAAGCCATGCCTAGCTGTCCATTCTTGACCTCGGCTTCTCAGTTACCGAACGTCGAATACCTCTTGCAAGGAGCACCATTACATCTCCGACCACAGACGAGCTATGCACTACTACCACCGACTGCAATCCTTTCGATGGCTCTACGTAACAACTCTTACCTCAAGAGTCGAACCCAACAAATGCTCGTCGATTAACACCGGTCCCAAATCTTATTCCTCACCAAACTCCACCAATACCCGTGGAACACCTACAATTAACCGCTGGAGACTTCACGATCCACAAATCACATCATACTATGACCAACCCGAGGGACAACACGTCGGTTGGGAAAATTATCCACCAGCTGCCGCTCACACACCTACTAAGAATCCTTTGGTCACACTCCTCTCAAGCTTCTCTACAGAACCATTGATCAAGTCTCTGGACACTAGGTCACATTCATTGGCCCGAACATCTGCTATATCTACGCCTGAGCCACACATCGACCAAACACCATCCTAATCCTCTCTGGCCATCCAGTCAATTCCAGCTTCTCAGAAAGGGGGAAAAGAATAGAAAGGTCGCCCGCACGAACCTTGAACTCCTCAATGTCAATAATCCTGGGCACAATGCCACAAAACTCTTCTACTCGATGGTAGGGACCCCATCTCACATTCGCACTTCGGGGGATTCTTTCGTCGAGGAGACAACTGCTCCATATTACAAACGTCCAGTCCACACTTAGCAACTTCACAGTTCTACCTGGACTACTGACTGACCTGGACATGTTCCCAGTGCCCATATGAACGCAACACCATTCAGACTGAACAATCTCTCACTCCACAGCCAGTCTCCTTGCACAGCTCCTCCCGAGCCAGAGGAAGCCTCTAACCTTAGCACAACCACCCGGTCTGTGGCACCACAGAAAGCACTGAGTTCCAAACTCTCCCGAGTCTTGTCAAAGCCAAGCTCCCTATGTACATTCATCACATCGCTTATCAATCCCGAACATCAAGTCTGCCGGATAATTGGTCCACTAAACCACACATTATTAGGGCATCGAGACAACTCAATTAGCTCCTTCGACTATACACGGTAGCCTTACAGAATCTCATTCTAAGCAAGATTACCTCCGGCCTTATATCTAGATCATTCACCCTGATCAAGGCTGGTCAACTCGCCTTCTTAACCCCGGGTAACACCTACCAGCGCCTCACACCCAACATAAGACCACTTAAACTCGAGGACAATGCCTCGCATCACATCAAACCTTAAGCACACCTGATCGAGGCCACAGTCTAGGTCCTTTCCACAACCTTCAACTAAGCTTTCACTGGGTCCCCAACTGTCATCACTGCCATACACCCGACACACAAAACCATAGAATTGCTGGGTGCTATAAGTCTAATCAACCTCCATCGATTACTCACACAATTTCCACTAGGACCCAAAAATAATTTTTCTCATTCATTTTCAACACTAAACCTCGAACCGACCTAGAGAACACTACCTTAATCGAAGCTAAAAAAACAACTGCTTACTCATGAGCAACACATTCTCGCTTCCAAGACAACCAAAACCATTTCCCACACCTTACACATAGCTCTAACAGACCAACGACTCCTCCATAAGCCATATACAGGGATTCCAGGGAAGAAATTAGGGCAACCACAGTCCTTACTCAATAATCCTTGACTCAAAAGCCTCCAATTCACAACCCCATGATGCTATTCAACACGATGCCTTAACACGACACACCAAATGATGCCTGCCTCCTGGCCAACGCCACTAAATGTCGAAGGCCAACCTCTCAAGATTAGCCAATTGACTTCCATAACTCCACTTACCACCAGGATATTCTACAATCTTTCTTGATATCGATCCTAGACCCTGGGGTTATGAGTCCGTCACACTTCCACTGTGCAACTCTACACAATATACCTTACCAAACGAAGAAGATTCTGGCGCTTGCCTTAAAATGACCTCCAACTCCATCGCCTAAATCTAGAAAACAGTGTGAGAAACTCTAACACCTTTAATCTGGAGCACAGACTCGCATGCTCAGTCAGCAATTCACGTGCCGAACCAAACATCCAAGCTCAATTCACACCAAAAAAAAATATTAGGACACCAGCCACACGGCATATCACATGAAACTTGGCTGGTAATGCTACTCCTCCTACTATGGCGCCAACACACCTCACCAAAATGGGGGAAAGCACACAACTCCTGCAGGTAGCTCTACTACCGCCACACAGGACACCGACTATAACTCCCGCTATGCTCATGGGAACTCATGAACACGAGTTTAAATGAAACATAAAACATCAAAATTTAAGAAAGTGCACCTAAAGCACAATTCAAACGATTCGAGATTTTAGTTTCCACGAGGTGGGATACCTCCTCACCAACCGAGCTGCACAACCCGCTACCCTCGGGAATCCAACCTCGCTATATCAAAAGTCACTGTGGCTACTGGGATAGCCCCTCTGGGCAACCACGTGCCAAAAGTCCTGCCTGATTGTACATGTGGCACCTCCCAGCATTAGAAATGATCTCCAGAGTCTGAGGCAAACCCCAGACAAATGCCCCAATACACGTAACCCATAAAGAAAATGCAAGAACCTTAAAAATAGGCAAAAAGCCAATGGAAATCATACTTTTACCTTCTATACACAAACATTGCCTCAGCCAAGGTCAAAATACGGACACCTGCTTCCCATGCCTCATCAAAGCCACAAAAGAACGATCATGGCTGAGGTGGCAGTTGGGGGCACTCGTAGAACACATGCCCAACCAGGCCGCACCTATAACACCTCCTCCTCTCAGGGCAGTTATGAACCAGGTGCCCTGTTCGGTCCCACCTAAAGCACCTCAGCTTCGCCACATCCACTCGGCACGGGTGGCCAGCATGAAAGCTGTCGCTCCTCGAACATTGCCCCTGTTACTCTATCAGGCCATGTCGCGGTCACCTCGCAGCTAGCTATCGCATAGTCTCCTCCGAGGCTTGCGCCTGCTGTTGTGCCTGCCGCTGATGCCTTAGCTCCTGGCATCACCTGACATGTGATGACCCGGATCCCGGATACCGGATATACCCGATAGGACTACCGAGTAGATCCGATACCACTTGGAACCCGTGAAGCCTCCCAAGAGCTGTAAAGCTCCAAAGGGAAAAGGGATTATCGTGTAGTACATTGAAGCCACAGAGATATAACAGTAAGCAATTAAATTTCATTAGATCGGTTTGCTAAAGTAGCAGAAATAAAATTACTTTTTAATTAACAGTTTAACAATTAACAATTACACCAGAGTCTAGTCCAAAGGAAAGACAAGTAGTACATTCCAACAGAAAAGAAAGACATACATTGAGGTCGGGGGAAGCCCGACGTCGGTACCGCTGGCAACTACAAACTTGCCACACCAGGAACCACGGAAGCATAAGACGCCACCCACCAGAAAAGCAGGGGTGAGTCTCGTGTCACTGGTCCAGTAGGGGTCACGCGGATCCCCACTGAAAAACACGTAGTGTCACGCCCCGAGCGCGGAAGATACCCGGAGACGTGTGACGAGTTTATATCGATCATGTCAATCAGAGTATTAGTGTATTCGACACCAAATCAGAGATGCGCAAGAGTAAAGATAAGCCAATCCTTTAATTCCTTCACAACAGTATTTCTATTACAATCCCTTGAAAATGCTAAACTTAATAAAAAGAAAAGTACAAAATTGACTCAAGAAAATATAGAAAAGACAAGACTAGTTGACGCTTTGAGAAGCTCTAATCTCTTTCACTCTTGACCTTCCCTGTCCGATTGAGTCTCGTCGTCGGACTTACCTGAAAAGTAGGGAAACACTGAGTGAGCGGACGCTCAGTAGGAAATTATATCTCAAGAACTAGCAATGGGTTTAAGTAATTACAATTTTTCACATGTAAATGCAATATGCATGTAGAAATAACTGAGCAAGTGAAATAAAACTAACAATAGAATAACACGTCGTGCAAAACTTCCAAGCGAGTCTTAAACAAGAGATATTCATGAGAGACTTTATAGATTATTGGCTATTTCACGCAAGTACTTTGCCCGTGTCGGGCCATGCTAGTAAAGTCACGCAAGTCGAGTCACGCACGCAAGAAAGAGAGAGTGTGTGTGGAATGCCAAAGATCAAGAGAAAAAGTACTTCGGTGCAATGCTAGACACCGTGATCATTACAACTCCCATGGGCACTAGTACTTTTGGGTGCTCCTCCCAGGACCAGATCGGGCCCTTATATGCACGGCATTGAAGATAGATCTAGACATCCACGATAGTTTATAGCCAATAAGGAGTTTCAAGAACAAGCTTTAATAGGATGATTAAGAGAAGAATTTCATGGAATTCAAGGGCAAGGCCCTTGAGCAAGGACATTCTTGCGATAAAATCCACGCGAAGCATATAAACCATGACATGTCGAGGAACGGGGTGGAATTGGTCCCCTAGCTGGGTACCATAACAAATAACTGGCCATACGTAGATGGTCACCCTTTCGATATAGAATTGTGGTCCACAAGAACAGCATATTAATGGCATGATGTCCTCATCCCATTAAGAATATTCTCATGATATACTCCTAGCATATCATGAGGGCGGTATACCATGTTTCTATAGAGTGACATGGCAAAATAGTGCAATAGGTTTTTATGGTACAACCCGCTCAGTCGGCCTTGAGGGAATCCAAGGCTACGAGGAGACTTACGGAGGTCCCAATGACTAACTTGTCAGTCCAAAGGAACGGAATATCCAATGGAGGGCTTGTATGTCACCGAGAGTTGAGGGGTAATCGATAAAACATCGTAAAACAGGGGACTATATTCACGGAATGGAAATATAGTGCCGATATATACATATATATTTATATAAAACCCTCGGTTAACAGTAAACAGTATAAAATAATTACACAGGAAATTAGCGCCTTAACATAAGTCACTACTTATTAAATTAACGCCCTTCACTGGGTCATTATTTTTAATTTGACGACTTCTGTAACCGTCGTCCATTATAAATTTCTATTTTGCTGAAATTTTCTTTATTCTGTAATTTTGATTAAACGCGCCTTAGACAGGGGTGTCTCTTTCATAAAAGACGACCTACTAGAGGTCGTTAATTCATTCTTTTCCAGGATAGATAATAATTTTCAGGAAACAAGGTACATGGTCAGGACAAGAAAAATATCAGGATTTGAGATATATGATCATGCATTAGATTTAACTACAGGTTTCATAGATATTAAATTTCAAGCGTGCGTATTTATCAATTTCTTAAAATTGACGACTCTTAGTTCGGCGTCAGATCATGAATTAGCGCCCTGACATGGGTCGCCTCTTGCCAAAATTTCACAGAAAACCTCTAAAACGCAGTAAAACTATATGCATGAATTACATATGATATTATCATAAATTTTTATGCTAGTTTGGGCTACAATTCTTGAGAAAACCTACCTGATGAATGATCTGGGTGAAGATACGTGAAGGTTGTGAAGAGAAAACGGTACTCTGTTCTGAACAGAATCTTCTGGGATTTATATAAACAGCCACCTACGAATCCAAGTAATAGCAGCACCAACCGCCAAGCAACAGCAGACCCCAGATGGTGCAGTGAGGATGATATTCGATGAGAAGAAGTTTCTCCTAGACTCCAATCACAGCTTTCTCTGTAACGGAGGAAGATGTGTACGTTGATGAAGAACCCACGTCCTTCAGCTAGATGAGAGAGTTACTACTTGCTACAGGCAACCTACAGAATAAGAAGATGAAGAACATTAATATTCTTCATATCCATAACCGAAGGCAGAGGAAGAAGAATAACCTGTTCTTCACGCACGAGACAACAGCAAAACGCCCTTGACCAAATAGCTAATAGGTTCGATTGTAAGGGGTATTTATAGGGTTTCAGGAATCCCGTAGGGTTGGAATTCGATTAGAACTCTAGTTCCCTTGATAGAGTCCTTACCATAATCAATCGAACACATATGAATCCAGAATTTTCCCTGGATAATCTCCTAGTTCGAACAGAACACAAACGGAATTAACGCCTTATAATTGACGCCTTGTGTGGTGTCGTTTATTTTATAATTTGCGACCAGGAAGAGGGCGTTCCTTATTCTTTCCTTTTACACTCTTCGATCCTTTAGAAATTTGACGCCCTTAGGTCTAGACGTCTCTTTTTAAATTAACGCCTCATGTGAAGGCGTTACTTATTTAAATCGCGCCCTGAGGAGAGGCGTTATTTGCATTTTCGCTATTACTCATTCATTTTGAGTTTCTTATTGTTTTTTTACTCAATCCTTTAATCTATTTTATCCTATTTTACCAGGGTTGCTACACCCTCCCCCACTTAAAAGAATTTGGTCCCCAAATTCCATCACATATAAACGTGGAGAGTGTAGAATACATACCTTTTTAGAATAAGTCTGGGAATCGTTTCCTCATAGACTCCTCGGTCTCCCATGTGGCTTCGTGTTCTGAACATTTACTCCATTGCCCCTTAACCATGGGAATAATTTTGTTCCTTAATGTTCGTACCTCGCGATTGAGGATCTTCATGGGCCTTTGTTCATAAGTGAGATCCCTTTGAATCACCAGGTCTCCATGATCAATGATATGTGACGGATCGTGCACATACTTCTTCAACATTGATATGTGGAATACATTGTGTACTTCGGACAATTGAGGAGGTAAAGCGATGCGGTAAGCAACCTCGCCAACCCTTTCTAGTATCTCAAAAGGTCCGATAAACCTTGGTGTAAGCTTGCCCTTAACACCATTCCACATGCAGGTGATATCTTAAGAAAAACGTGATCTCCGACTTGGAATTCGAGATCTCTCCTTCTTGTGTCCGCATAAGTCTTTTGTCTAGACTGAGCTACTTGCAGTCTTTCTCTAATCAACTGTATCTTCTCAGTGGTATCTCTTACCATGTCTGGACCTAATAGTTGTTTTTCGCCAACTTCGTCCCAGCACAAAGGCGATCGGCAACTCCTTCTGTATAAAGCTTCGAAAGGTGCCATTTGTATACTTGTCTGGTAGCCGTTATTGTATGCAAATTCAACCAAAGGCAAGTGATCATGCCAGCTTCCACCAAAATCAATGATGCAAGCTCTGAGCATATCTTCAACCACCTGATTAGTTCTCTCGGTCTGACCATCCGTTTGAGGATGAAAAGCTGTACTAAAGTTAAGTCTCGTCCCCAGTGAATGTTGTAAACCCTTCCAAAAGTGAGAAGTAAAACGGGGGTCTCTGTCAGACACGATTGAGACAGGTACTCCATGTAACCTGACTATCTCTTTAAGGTATAATGCAGCAAGAACATCAACTAACCATCGACTCTTGATTGGAAAGAAGTGTGCCGATTTGGTCAATCGGTCGATGATAACCCATATTCCATCATATCCTCCCTTTGATTTGGACAGACCCATAATGAAGTCCATACCGATATCCTCCCACTTCCACTTGAGAATATCTAGAGGATGTAGCTTACCGGCATGCTTTTGGTGTTCTGCCTTGACTTGTTGACATGTGAGACAGCAAGACACAAAATCTGCTATTTCTCTTTTCATATTGGGCCACCAAAAGGTCCTTTTCAAATCTTGGTACATCTTAGTTGATCCTGGATGAATCGTGTACCTTGATCTGTGAGCTTCATCTAAGATTTTCTTCTTTAGCTCTGGGCAATTCGGTATACATGTTTTATTTCTGAACATCAATCTTCCATCTGGTGCTAATTTGAAATCAGGTTGTTCTTCCATTTTGCCCTCGATTTCTACTAGTACGGGGTCACTACCTTAAGTCCTTGTATTTCGGATAGCAAGTCTGGCTGTATGCTCATATGGGATAAGGTGACACACCTACTGTCCTTGTCCATGCTTATATTAAGTTTAGAGAATTGTTCTAGCAACTTTCACTCCTGAATCATACAATTGGCTAATAGTGCTCTCGACTTTCGACTGAGGGCATCGGCTACATGATTACCCTTTCCAGGATGATATTGTATAGTGAAGCCGAAGTCCTTAAGATATTCTAGCCAACGTCTTTGCCTCATATTCAATTCCTTCTGAGAGAAGAGATACTTAAGACTTTTATGGTCAGAGTATACAATAAACTGCACTCCGTACAGATAATGTCTCCATATCTTCAGTGCAAATACTATCGCAGCCAATTCTAAATCATGAACTGGGTAGTTCTCCTCATGCTTCTTCAATTGGCGAGAAGAGTAGGCTATAACCTTCCCTTGTTGCATTAAAACACATCCGAGGCCAATGCCAGATGCATCGGTGTATATTTCGAATCTCTCGCCTTCATTTGGTAAAGCTAAAATCGGGGCAGTAGTTAGATGATCTTTGAGAGTTTGGAAACTTTTTTCACATTCCTCACTCCATTCATAACGTATCTCCTTGCGAGTTAGCCTAGTGAGTGGTACGGCTATCTTGGAGAAATCCTTGATGAATCGCCGATAGTAGCCCGCAAGACCCAAGAAACTACGGATCTCGCTAGCATTGGTCGGTCTTTCCCAATTCCTTACAGCTTCAACCTTTGATGGATCTACGGATAAACCGTCTTTTGATATAACATGCCCCAAGACAGCTACTTCTCCTAACCAAAATTCACATTTGCTGAGCTTTGCATACAACTGATTCATCCTCAATATTTGTAATGCTATTATCAAATGCTCCTCGTGCTCTTCCTTGGTCTTTGAATAGATCAGTATATCATCAATAAAAATCACTATGAATTGATCTAGATGAGGCCTGAATATATTATTCATTAACTGCATAAAGGCAGCAGGGGCATTTGTTAGTCCAAAAGGTATAACAACAAATTCATAGTGCCCATACCTGCTTCTGAACGCGGTCTTATAAATGTCCTCATCTTTGATCCTTAGTTGGTGATATCCTGACCTGAGATCAATCTTCGAAAAATACATGGATCCAGATATTTGATCAAATAACTCATCGATTCTCGGCAGTGGATACTTGTTCTTGATAGTGAGATGATTCAACTGTCGATAGTCGATGCATAACCTCATGGATCCATCTTTCTTCTTCACAAATAGCATAGGTGCTCCCCACGGGGAAGTGCTTGGTCTAATAAATCCCTTCTTGAGAAGTTCCATCAATTGCTCCTTCAGCTCCTTGAGTTCGACAGGGGACATCCTATATGGTGCCTTAGAAACTGGTCCAGCACCAGGGACCAAGTCGATGGTGAAGGCCACTTCTCTTTGTGGAGGTAATCTAGGCAAATCCTCCGGAAACACGTCCGGAAATTCTTGCACAACTGGGATGTCTTCTAGCTTAGTCTCCGTAGTCTCCTTAATGGTGACAAATGCAAGGAAAGATACACATCCTTTCCTTATTAGCTTGCTAGCTCGGAGAGCCGAAATAAGAGGTGACTTGCTCCGACTCTTAGGGCTAGAATAGACTAGTTCTGGAAAGTCCTTGAAAGTAACTTTGCTGTTATGGCAATCCACAGTTGCCTGATACCTAGATAACCAGTCTGCTCCCAATATGACATCATATTCCTTTAGGTCTAAACATATGAGGTTGATAGGAAGATTTCTTCCTTTTACCAAGACTTCACAGTTTTGATAATGGTGAGTAATATCGGTTTCGTTTCCGAGAGGAGTAGATAAAAATATTTTCATCCATTCCGGTTCCATAGGTAGTGGGTCAGCAAACTTCTTGGAAATAAAAGAATGTGACGCACCCGTATCAAATAAGACATGTGCAGACTTGGAACAAACTTTCAGTGTACCTTCTACTAGTCTGCCTTCGTCTTGTTCCGCCTCCTTAATAGCTTGGATACGAGCATTCTTTGTCACCAGGCACTTTCCGTCACCGGCTTGATCATTGAGTAGGGGACAGTCGGGAATCCGATGATCACGGCTCCCACAACGGAGACACGCTCCAAGTTTCCTCCAACATTCTTCGGCCTTGGGCCCGGCCTTATCACAGTGCTTACATACCACCTTAGAAGGTGTAGTGGTGATGGAGAAAGGTTTGGTCTTCTTGAACTTTTGCTCCTGGGAGGGAGTACCTCCATTACTTGGCCTCTTCTTGAAATTGGGTTTGAAGGTGCCGGAGCTAGTAACATTCTCCTTCTTGTCTTTCCCATGGATCCTATCAGATAGTTCCGTGGCATCTTCTAGTAATTGGGCTCGTCGAACCATTTCCGAATAGACTTGTATGTCCATCGGTGCCAGTTGTGTGATATATTGGGGCCTGAGCCCATTAAGGAATCTTCGAGCTTTCATCTTCTCAGTACTAACTAAGTGTTTAGCGTACCGAGACAGCCTTGAGAACTGCGCTTCATATTCAGCCACCGACAAAGATCGTTGCTTAAGTGCGGCGAATTCAGCGGCTTTCTTCTCTTGAACTCGATCTAAGAAATATTTATTGTTGAAATGTTCAACAAACTCCTCCCAAGTAACTTGTCCTTGATCTAATGTGGCTTCTACCGACTCCCACCAGCATCGGGCGTCTCTTTCTAGTTGAAATGTGGCTAACAGGACCTTCTCTTGGTCCAAACATTGCATGACTCTAAAAACACGTTCTGTCTCTCGGATCCAGTGCTCAGCATCATCTGGATCAGTGGATCCCATGAACTTAGGAGGGTTCATGTTCTTGAAGCTTTGGTGGAGATTTCCTGCTCCACGATGTGCACCTCCTTGTGCCACTTGTTGAAGTGCCTGGGTCATGCCTTGAAGAGTGCGTTGCATGTTGCGCCATTGAGCATGTTCGGCAGCCATTGTCCTATAATTACGATAGCTATATTAGTATGTGATTGCGTTAAAAGGCTTTTAATTCTATGTTGACTTTAACCCTTGGTTCTACCCAATCTCACTGGTTAGAGGTTCAGACTTATCCTTGGACTTGGGTTTCTAGGAATTGAATACCCTAGGCTCTGATACCACAAAAATTGTCACGCCCCGAGCGCGGAAGATACCCGGAGACGCGTGACGAGTTTATATCGATCATGTCAATCAGAGTATTAGTGTATTTGACACCAAATCAGAGATGCGCAAGAGTAAAGATAGGCCAATCCTTTAATTCCTTCACAACAGTATTTCTATTACAATCCCTTGAAAATGCTAAACTTAATAAAAAGAAAAGTACAAAATTGACTCAAGAAAATATAGAAAAGACAAGACTAGTTGACGCTTTGAGAAGCTCTAATCTCTTTCACTCTTGACCTTCCTGTCCGATTGAGTCTCGTCGTCGGACTTACCTGAAAAGTAGGGAAACACTGAGTGAGCGAACGCTCAGTAGGAAATTATATCTCAAGAATTAGCAATGGGTTTAAGTAATTACAATTTTTCACATGTAAATGCAATATGCATGTAGAAATAACTGAGCAAGTGAAATAAAACTAACAATAGAATAACACGTCGTGCAAAACTTCCAAGCGAGTCTTAAACAAGAGATATTCATGAGAGACTTTATAGATTATTGGCTATTTCACGCAAGTACTTTGCCCGTGTCGGGCCATGCTAGTAAAGTCACGCAAGTCGAGTCACGCACGCAAGAAAGAGAGAGTATGTGTGGAATGCCAAAGATCAAGAGAAAAAGTACTTCGGTGCAATGCTAGACACCGTGATCATTACAACTCCCATGAGCACTAGTACTTTTGGGTGCTCCTCCCAGAAGCAGATCGGGCCCTTATATGCATGGCATTAAAGATAGATCTAGACATCCACGATAGTTTATAGCCAATAAGGAGTTTCAAGAACAAGCTTTAATAGGATGATTAAAGAGGAATTTCATGGAATTCAAGGGCAAGGCCCTTGAGTAAGGGCATTCTTGCGATAAAATCCACGCGAAGCATATAAACCATGACATGTCGAGGAACGGGGTGGAATTGGTCCCCTAGCTGGGTACCATAACAAATAACTGGCCATACGTAGATGGTCACCCTTTCGATATAGAATTATGGTCCACAAGAACAGCATATTAATGGCATGATGTCCTCATCCCATTAAGAATATTCTCATGATATACTCCTAGCATATCATGAGAGCCGGTATACCATGTTTCTATAGAGTGACATGGCAAAATAGTGTAATAGGTTTTTATGGTACAACCCGCTCAGTCGGCCTTGAGGGAATCTAAGGCTACGAGGAGACTTACGGAGGTCCCAATGACTAACTTGCCAGTCCAAAGGAACGGAATGTCCAATGGAGGGCTTGTATGTCACCGAGAGTTGAGGGGTAATCGATAAAACATCGTAAAACAGGGGATTGTATTCACGGAATGGAAATATAGTGCCGATATATACATATATATTTATATAAAACCCTCGGTTAACAGTAAACAATATAAAATAATTACACAGGAAATTAGCACCTTAACATAAGTCACTACTTATTAAATTAACGCCCTTCACTGGGTCGTTATTTTTAATTTGACGACTTCTGTAACCGTCGTCCATTATAAATTTCTATTTTGTTGAAATTTTCTTTATTCTGTAATTTTGATTAAACGCGCCTTAGACAGGGGCGTCTCTTTCATAAAAGACGACCTACTGGAGGTCGTTAATTCATTCTTTTCCAGGATAGATAATAATTTTCAGGAAACAAGGTACATGGTCAGGACAAGAAAAATATCAGGATTCGAGATATATGATCATGCATTAGATTTAACTACAGGTTTCATAGATATTAAATTTCAAACGTGCGTATTAATCAATTTCTTAAAATTGACGACTCTTAGTTCGGCGTCAGATCATGAATTAGCGCCCTGACATGGGTCGCCTCTTGCCAAAATTTCATAGAAAACCTCTAAAACACAGTAAAACTATATGCATGAATTACATATGATATTATCATAAATTTTTATGCTAGTTTGGGCTACAATTCTTGAGAAAACCTACCTGATGAATGATCTGGGTGAAGATACGTGAAGGTTGTGAAGAGAAAACGGTACTCTATTCTGAACAGAGTCTTCTGGGATTTATATAAACAGCCACCTACGAATCCAAGTAATAGCAGCACCAACCGCAAAGCTACATCAGACCCCAGATGGTGCAGTGAGGATGATATTCGATGAGAAGAAGTTTCTCCTAGACTCCGGTCACAGCTTTCTCTGTAACGGAGGAAGATGTACGTTGATGAAGAACCCACGTCCTTCAGCTAGATGAGAGAGTTACTACTTGCTACAGTCAACCTACAGAATAAAAAGATGAAGAACATTAATATTCTTCATATCCATAACCGAAGGCAGAGGAAGAAGAATAACCTGTTCTTCACGCACGAGACAACAGCAAAACGCCCTTGACCAAATAGCTAATAGGTTCGATTGTAAGGGGTATTTATAGGGTTTCAGGAATCCCGTAGGGTTGGAACTCGATTAGAACTCTAGTTTCCTTGATAGAGTCCTTACCATAATCAATCGAACACATATGAATCCAGAATTTTCCCTGGATAATCTCCTAGTTTGAACGGAACACAAACGAAATTAACGCCTTAGATTAGGGTGTTAATTCTAATCGACGCCTTGTGTGGTGTTGTTTATTTTATAATTCGCGACCAGGAAGAGGGCGTTCCTTATTCTTTCCTTTTACCGTCTTCGATCCTTTAGAAATTTGACGCTCTTAGGTCTAGGCGTCTCTTTTTAAATTAACGCCTCATGTGAAGCGTTACGGATTTAAATCGCGCCCTGAGGAGAGGCGTTATTTGCATTTTCGCTATTACTCATTCGTTTTGAGTTTCTTATTGTTTATTTACTCAATCCTTTAATCTATTTTATCCTATTTTACCAGGGTTGCTACACGTAGTTGTAGATCTAATTAAAAATCCACTTAGAACAAAGAAGAAAAAGCATGAGAAGAAAAAGCATGCACGAGGTGCAAAATAGGAGATGTGATCGCCAGAGACGCGAGGGTCTCAAAGGATATAACAAATAATCAATGGAGGGATCGCGATATAAATACCTTAAATGCGGGTGATTGTGAGTGCTTCCTTCTCTTCCAATCGGCCGACCGATGAAGAGAGTTCTTTCTATTGATTACCCTTGCAAAACAATCAAACACCAACAAAGAATATGGAATTAGAACATGGTGAACGTAGCATCAATTCTTAAAAGATATGGGCATGTAAAATTGTGTGAGAACACACCTTATGGGTGGTTGCCCTTAAACCCCTATGCAAAGAGGGTAGAGGAGTGATATGAATGATGAAAATATGTGCAAAGATGAAAATATGTGCAAAGATGAATGGAAGGGAGGTGTGCAAGAGTGCACTGTGGGGAGCTACTCAACGTAGTTGAGTGAGGAAAAATTAATAAGAGATGAAATATGATGCATGCATATACGTATGAACTAATGACAGCAATAAACAAGAGGAAGAATAAAACTAAGGAGAAAAGCCTGTGTTGTGGCTTTGATGATCGTTCGGGAGAGGTCTTCCAAGGGATAAAGCTGTGAACACCTGAAGCCTCTCCTTCCGCCAAGCATCAGCAACCCCTGCGTAAGAAGGAAAAAAAAAAGCAAAAGGAAAAGACAGAGAAAAATCGGGGAAGAAGAATTTCGGAGGAGAAGAAGAAGAGGGAGGGAACCTGTATAACAGAGCCGAAGGGCTCTATTAATAGGATCGAATCACATAGATAGAAGGATAAGAATAGGCAAGAGTCTAACATGGGAAAGATAAGAATGGGCAATGTGACCAAACAAAGCAGGGACTCTATGGGAAAGGCTGCGTTTGTTTAGAACACGAAAGTGAAACACGACTTGGACAAGGGCGTTAATTCAAAATATTCAAAACAGGGCCATTTTTTATTTCTCAATATTATTTTCCATTTTTTAGGTGGAGGTGCATCATACTGTGCTGATTCCAATGACTATTTTTGCGTATTTTTCTGACACCCGGAAGGCCACCAAATCACCTCCGGAAGAGGGTTGAAAAATATTATTAAAATAATCAAATGAAAGTGACGCCCTCCCCATATGTTGTTACTTCCAATTTTTTAATTTTTATTTTATTAAAACTCAAAATAACGTCTCATTCTTGGTCGTTAATTCCCAAAAAAATCTGAAAAAGTTTCAGAAAAATCCAAAAAAAATGGAATTTTGAAAGAAAGGACGCCCTCCACTATAGTCGTCGATTTTCTTTTATTTTATTTTAATTTTCTTAAAATAAAATGACGCCCCTCTTCGAGTCGTTGTTTCTGAAAAAATTCAGAAAAATAGATAAAAATGCCCATAAAATCTAGAAAAATAAGGAAAAAGCCTAGAAAATACAGGAAAATAGGGAAAAATGAAAAAAGGGAGAAAAAATGGAAAAATCTAAGAAAAGTGAGAAAAACCACTCAAATAAAGCTAATTTGAGGGTCAACTTGGGACATTACAAGGTAATATGAGATATGCTCAAAATGATGTCAATTTTGGCGTGTCTACAGCTGCCCTGCCTTGGCGTCTGCTTTGCAAGGGAGCAGAGCAAACTGAAAAGTAGATGCCAAGGTGTGATGAGATACGCAATCAACATCACTTGATGAGAATGAAATCAAAAGCTCGAGATGAAGCAATCTCGGGAAATTCAATGAAATCAACGATGTTTGGATAAGAGGAGGGAGTGTGCACGCGGGCACGAAAGAGAATGATCAACTTCCAGCGCGGTGGAAGCACCCCAGGTCACAAACCTGTACGTTTCACCATTGGGGAGCGATTACCAGCCAATGTGGACGTGCTGCAGCCAAGGTGGATCAAGGGAAAGGATTGAAACGAGAGATAGAAATCCAAACAAAGAGCTTTCGAGAAAATGACCCAAAACAGCGACAAAACGAACTGAGGACACAATTCGGCATGGAATATCTCATATCTTGGAAAATAGTGATCAATTTTAACCCTCAAAAATAGCTTATCAGAGTGATTTTCCAAAGTTAATTCAAAGTCCTACATGAATGCATGCTGGGTTTTAAAGGGAAAAGTTCAAACAAAATATAAGATAATCAAGGATAATATTGTTAAGCTATCCAGACTGAGTCAAGAAACCCATTCTGCGAGCTGATACAAAGCCGAAGCCCGTTTATCCGCGCACCAACTCGCAAAAGGGAACCATCGTCCCCAGTCTTGGACGGCTCAACGGCCTATCCGTATGACTAAGATGCCTCTAGAATCGTCATCATTTTTGATGAAGGGGAACTCAAATTCCAGATTTACCAAAGCCACAAGGTCCTTGATATAATCTAATAGCGTATGTAACATATGGTAGGAATGCATACAGGGAGAGATGGAGCAATAAGCATGGGGGAACAGAGAAATGAGGTGCAAGCACCGTGGGGCTTGGATGATGATGCCCAGTCGGTGGGACCAAGAGCCTCTTCCTGTGCTCAAAGATTCATCAGCCAAGATATAAAAGATAACAAGCAATGAATAAGGCATTTAAGCATAGCAAGCATAGCATGAATCAAAGCATCAATAGCATGTATGTATCATATCATGAATATCATTCAAGTGTGCACAGCGTGAAAGGCATGAATAACATTTAACATAGATAGCATCATTAAAGCATAGATAGCATAACATCATTGTTTGTTGTTTGTCATGAGGATGACAACTTGGCTAATCAAGATTTGGAGTTGAATGATCAAGATCTGATAATACCCATCGGTGGAGTGATCAACAAGATTTGATAAAAAAGATTTGGAGATGAATAATCGGAGTAATGCGTAGCAAATTATGAAGATGTGATCAATTGTGAACATGAGAAGAATCAAAAGGTAGATGGCAATGAATGGAGAGGACTCATCCCGTGCTCTTGGTCCTTGCAAAGTTGTCGTTCCTGCAAAAGCACCATCAGAAAAATACAATGCAATTTTTTGGATTTTGAAATATGTAAATTTTTATGAGTTTTGAAAATATTTGAATTTTTTGTGGATTTTGAAAAATATTTGAATTTTTATTATGAATTTTGAAAATATTCAATTTTTGTTGGATTTTGATCAGGAAATATTCAATTTTTTTTTGATTTTGGCTTAGAAAATATTCAATTTTTTTTTGATTTTAACTTAGGAAATATTCAAGTTTTTTTTATTTTTATTTTGATTTTTTATTTTTTTTTGGTTTAAACATTGTTAATGCAGCATCAAAGGGTATTTTTGAACCACTGTCTATGGGTCCTTGTACCTTCTCCTTTTGCTAAAATTACCCAAAGCCGAGCGTGCATTGAAGGGTGGCGCCCTATAACTGACTGCCCTTGATTAACGGTGCTCCTACCAAGGCCATACCCGAGAAACATTCGGTCTTAGAGGGAGAAGAGAAGAATAATTGAGGATAAGCTTTATGCAAGATGGGAGATGTCGAGACTTGAATTCCTTCCAAGGTGTTTCCCCTCAAAGAGGTAGTCTGTTGTGCCGGGGCTTTATGCCTTTGATTTTTAGACCCTTGACATGCATACGACCAGGGTTTTCCCTGCGGGGACTTTGCCACTCTTGACATGCCATAATTCACAATTTTGCTTTTATCAAAATTTTGACTTGATTTTCATAATAGCCCTTTTGGCGAGATGTATATCATGAAAACTCATATTGATTTTGGGTCAAGACTGCCCCTATTTGAGACTCCTCTCGTATTGGGGATTACCGAGGTTGGTCATCTCATTTGTCAACCTCTTGTCCCTGCATTCGGCCGAGTAAAGAAGAGAAAAGACTTTCAGGAATTCTCATGACATGGCCAAAGTAGCAACGGTGTTTTATCCAAAGGAGCCGGCTAAAGGGCGCCGTGAAGTGTGTGCGGTGCCCAGCTAAGGGTCACTCTTAACAAGCGGGGAAAGAATGTCGAATTCCCAGCGCGGGGTTCTTATTAACCAATGGTGCTGCAGAAGCAAGCCTAAAGACTCTTTTATGAGATTTAGTTAAAGATACGACCTAGGATAAAGGCCTAAAATACCACTCTTAATCTTGTTAAGAAGCACTTCATTTTTAAAAATCATGCGTGAAGCAATGAGATAATGTTATCATAAAAATGTGTACTTACGCCAATATGTTACCTTGCAACCTTTGTAGAAGCAACTATCAGAGGCGAGGTTGATCATCGTGGGGTAGTCCTCTTTAGCAGAAGCAAAGGATTTGAAAGCAAATGATTTGAAAGTGGCTTAACAAGAAGGAGTGGTGCTAAGACCAGACTCAGACGAATAAGGAGAAAAGGAAGAGTGGCGAGGGCTAGAACACCCTCACTAAGGTGTGGAGACCCTGATCACATGAAAGGTCTACAGAAGAAGCGGAGAATTAGAAGGAGGAGTGAGGACTAAAGCCTCGAAAGCAGTGAGAAAAAGGGCAGATGCCCAAGGCAGTGGATGTGGAAGAAGTTGGGTCAGACCCAGGATTAGGGGGAATCAGAAGAAGAAATTGATAGATGGAAAGAGGCGGATCTGGAGGGTCTGGCGGCAGAGGAGGAGAATCGTGATAGGAGGAATCCGGAGGCTCTGGAGGGATAAGATATCGAGGGACGCAGTGCCCTGGGAAGAAATATGGAAAAAGATGATGGAAGAGGAGGAAGAAAATGAAGGATGTGATGCCCTCGAAGAGCAGAAAGATGAATCGGAAGAAAGATGGAGAGTCCGGAGGTTCCGGAGGAAGCAAATGGAAAGGGGCGTCATGCCCTGGAAAAAGATAGAAAGAATAAGATGGAGAATCCGGAGGTTCCGGAGGGATGAAATCAGGAAGGGCGTCATGCCCTAAAAGGAGGGGTAAAACACCTGGAGGTGCCAGGGAAATAGCAGAAAGGGGAACGCGATGCCCTGGGGGAAGAGAAAGATTCAGAGGTTCCGGAGGAATGAGATGGAAAGGGGCGCGATGCCCAAGAAGGAAGTCTAGAAATTTCGGGAGAATGAGATGAAAAAGGGCGCGATGCCCTAGCAGGATAAAGGAGAAATCCGGAGGGTCCGGGTGCAGGAGTTGGAAAGGGGCGCGATGCCCTAAGAAGAGATTGGAAAGGGGACAATGCCCGAGCAATGAAGATGAATAGGATGGGAAATGCGGGATATCCGGAGGTGCCGGAAGGCGGGGAAGATACGGGTCCGGAAACCCGGGAAAGAAGAAGTGCAATTGCATGCAATAGGATGGATGCGATGAATGCAGTGAATGCGTGAATGCAATGAGATGCAAAGAACATGAAGAATGTGAAGGGCGAGAGGATGAGATCCTCCTCCTTACCCCTGGAGTGGCCCATGAAGAATCGGTGACAGAGGAGAATATGGATGGAGTTGAATGGAAGGTGGATAAAAGAGTGGAAGGCCCCTTAGCACCAAGATAACTGCCCCTCCACGGCAGTGAAAGTGTATAGCCAATCGGCCCAAAGAAAGAAGCTTCAATAAAAAATGACAACCCTCTTGAAGAGTGGAGAGTAATAATGTGAGGGAGTTGGGAAGTTGGGACAGGAAGCATTGCCATGCCCATTGATTGCGGCATATAAAGAATGTTGACAAAAATGGGCATTCGCCCCTTGTATGGAAGAATGAATTCAGGATTTGAAAGTTGGAACAAGGGGTGCCCTGCCATGCCCTTGGGTGGCATCAACGCTTGGCATTCTTTTCTAGCGAGCAGTGGCGGCTTGACCTCTTCAGCCGTGCTTGGCACAATAACCCGGATTGGCATCCGGCAAATGAACTCTTGCATCTTGAACTGCACGGCAGTGGCCAAATTCTTCTTTCGCGGCTCTTGATCATCCTCGGCACAAGTGTTTGTAGCAGCGCTCCCCTTCCGAGTAGTAAAGGGAGGTGAAGCGGAGGTGGGAGGCTTCGTGGATGGTGGGGGTGTAGTGGAAGGCGTTGGAGAAAGGATAAGTGGAGGCGGAGGTTCAAACACGTCGAGCTTCTCCCTTTGCTCGGAAGCAGTTTGGGTTGGCTCGAGTGCAAAAAAGGGTTGATCCTGCTCAGGATTAGCAACGGGTAATAGGTTAAGTGGTGGAGTAGGGGTAGTTGGGTTTGGTGTTAAAGGTGTAATAGAGGGTTGAATTGGGGAAAGTTCGACGTTAGGCTCGGTGGAGGCCGATGGTGTGGAGGCTGGCATAACTGGTGGAGGTGTAATTGGTGGAGGTGTAATTGGTGGAGGTTTGGTGCGGAGAAAACGCCGAACGGGGCGAGCGGTGTTAGGAGGAGGAGACTCAAGATGCGCCGGCGTGGGTGATTGAAGTACCGACCCATCATCGTAACACCAAGAGGTCTCGAAATAGGGGTTGGATTAGGGACGGTGGCTTCGTCCTGAGCAGGGGGTTCATCAAATGATAGTGGGGGAAGCGGGAAGCGAAGGAAACTCGGAAGGGGTGCCTGCAAAGCTTCATCGTATGTTGCCTCGAATTCTCCAATTGCCGGTTCTTCATCATCAAATTCAAGTGGACATCGTAGTGGAGGCGTATATGTGGATGGAGGAATGTAATGATGTTGCGTATGTGGAGGTGGAAGGCCATATGAATGAAGTGTGCGGACGGGTGGAGGGCGGACGGTGTCCACTTGAGCGTTGAAATCTGCCGGCTCTTGCTTGCTTGAACTGCCGATACCATAGTCATCCATCCTATCTTTCCAATCTTTCTCCATTTTTGTAATATCATTCAGAGCGGCATGAAGGGGATTGACTGGAGTAGGAGGAGCGGGCCGTGGGCTCGTAACCCTCTTTAATTGTTCCTCCATTAAAGTGACCTTGTCAAGAAGAGTTTGTTGGAGGGGTATGGCTTGAGCAACCAAGGGTTGGCAGGGCCTTGAAGGAGGGGCCGCATAAGAAGGCCGTGGAGGGGGATTAATGGGCCGACCCGTAGAAAAACTCGGATGGGCCGGATTGCAAGAAATAAATGGGCCTTGGGGCCGTGATGGAAAAGGAATAGAAGGAGGCGGGTGTCGGACCCCCCGAGGAGGAATGTGAATAGGATGAGATGGGTGATGGGCTACCCGGGTAGGAATGTGAATTGAAGAGGGAGGTGGGTGATGGGCCACCCGAGTAGGCATATGAGTAGACAAGGGAGGTGGGTGATGGGCCACCCGCATAGGATTGGAAGGAGAATGAGAAGAATGCGATGAATGAGATGCACCCCCAACAACGGCCTTAAGGGCTTGGATTTGTTGAGGGGTGAGATGATCTAATGCATGAATGATTTGGGAGACCTTCTCATCATCGGGAGGAGACGGTCCCGAAGGAGTAGTGGCTCGTGATTAAATAGGGGGGCCATAAGATTGGACATTGCCCATGGGCCGGGCATGACCATAAGAATGAGAATGTGGTCCCTTGAAGATATGGAGAGAATGATGTTGAAATTGAGGATTATAAGATGTGCATGGTTGTGCATCCTCATGAATTGAATTAAACATGTTAGTTTTCTTATCATGGTAAGCCATTATGCAATCAATGTTTCAAGCAAAAATAACTTGCAAAGAAGCACACAAGTTGGAATAGTGATTTGCTTTACTTAAACTTTGGTGAATCAATGACTTTTGCAAATAGATATGCTCACTCAAGGGGTGAACCTAGTTTCAAATGAGGTTTAACTTCAGTGCCAACTAGGAACACTCTCTCACCATGCTTAGGCCAACTAACCCGGGACTTCAAGGGTACAACCTGCCCGGCGTCCGTGAGGGAATCCACGGGTGCGGGGACTTACGGAGGCTTGGTTTAGGAATTTCCGGTCTAAAGAGACGGAGCGCTCAATGGAGGGTCGTTCCTTCACCAAGAGGGTGTGTGGCTCCTAAAGATGTGGGGAGAGGAGGTCTCCCAAACCAATGCAAGTGGATGAATGCAGCAGGATATGAGTGAATCAAACAATAAGCCAGAGCAATCAGTATAATAATCAATGCAACACGGCTCTGAAAAAACACAGGAAAGAAACGACCTGGGGAAGGTCGCTATAAACAAAATAGACGACCGTGTGACGGTCGTGAATCACTATGGGAGCCCACAGGCAGGGTAAAAACGCGCCTTAGAGGGAGGCGCTACAAATGAAAGAAATGCCTCTGGGTGAGGGCGTCAAATCCAGGGGCACGCACGGCCAACTAAAGAAACGCCTTGTGGAGAGGCGCTTCTATGACAAGAGACGCCTCTATGAGGGGCGTTAATTCTTTTTGTCTCCAGAAACAGCCCTCTACCGGCCAGCAAAAACCAATCAGGAGGATAATCACAGTCACAGTATAATCATGGCAATCAATAACATGCAACAGAGTATAACATGCTCATCAAAATTTTGGATAAGCGGAATTTCCAAATAAAATCCAACAAATTAGCCAATCATAAGTGGGGAAGGTACTACGTGTAGCACGAAAGGAGGCGCACCGTGGGTGCAAAAGGGGAGATGACACACGTGGGTGCCCAAGGGAAAGGGTAATCAAATGAAAAAAAACAAAAGGAGTCCCACCGTGATCGCCAATTTGTAGATCTAATTAAAAATCCACTTAGAACAAAGAAGAAAAAGCATGAGAAGAAAAAGCATGCACGAGGTGCAAAATAGGAGATGTGATCGCGAGAGACGCGAGGGCCTCAAAGGATATAACAAATAATCAATGGAGGGATCGCGATATAAATACCTTAAATGCGGGTGATTGTGAGTGCTTCCTTCTCTTCCAATCGGCCGGCCGATGAAGAGAGTTCTTTCTATTGATTACCCTTGCAAAACAATCAAACACCAACAAAGAATATGGAATTAGAACATGGTGAACGTAGCATCAATTCTTAAAAGATATGGGCATGTAAAATTGTGTGAGAACACACCTTATGGGTGGTTGCCCTTAAACCCCTATGCAAAGAGGGTAGAGGAGTGATATGAATGATGAAAATATGTGCAAAGATGAAAATATGTGCAAAGATGAATGGAAGGGAGGTGTGCAAGAGTGCACTGTGGGGAGCTACTCAACGTAGTTGAGTGAGGAAAAATTAATAAGAGATGAAATATGATGCATGCATATACGTATGAACTAATGACAGCAATAAACAAGAGGAAGAATAAAACTAAGGAGAAAAGCCTGTGCTGTGGCTTTGATGATCGTTCGGGAGAGGTCTTCCAAGGGATAAAGCTATGAACACCTGAAGCCTCTCCTTCCGCCAAGGATCAGCAACCCCTGCGTAAGAAGGAAAAAAAAAAGCAAAAGGAAAAGACAGAGAAAAATCGGGGAAGAAGAATTTCGGAGGAGAAGAAGAAGAGGGAGGGAACCTGTATAACAGAGCCGAAGGGCTCTATTAATAGGATCGAATCACATAGATAGAAGGATAAGAATAGGCAAGAGTCTAACATGGGAAAGATAAGAATGGGCAATGTGACCAAACAAAGCAGGGACTCTCTGGGAAAGGCTGCGTTTGTTTAGAACACGAAAGTGAAACACGACTTGGACAAGGGCGTTAATTCAAAATATTCAAAACAGGGCCATTTTTTATTTCTCAATATTATTTTCCCATTTTTTAGGTGGAGGTGCATCATACTGTGCTGATTCCAATGATTATTTTTGCGTATTTTTCTGACACCCGGAAGGCCACCAAATCACCTCCGGAAGAGGGTTAAAAAATATTATTAAAATAATCAAATGAAAGTGACGCCCTCCCCATATGTCGTTACTTCTAATTTTTTAATTTTTATTTTATTAAAATTCAAAATAACGTCTCATTCTTAGTCGTTAATTCCCAAAAAAATCTGAAAAAGCTTCAGAAAAATCTAAAAAAAATGGAATTTTGAAAGAAAGGACGCCCTCCACTATAGTCGTCGATTTTCTTTTATTTTATTTTAATTTTCTTAAAATAAAATGACGCCCCTGTTCAAGTCGTTATTTCTGAAAAAATTTAGAAAAATAGAGAAAAATGCCCATAAAATCTAGAAAAATAAGGAAAAAGCCCAGAAAATACAGGAAAATAGGGGAAAATGAAAAAAGGGAGGAAAAAAGGGAGAAATCTAAGAAAAGTGAGAAAAACCACTCAAATAAAGCTAATTTGAGGGTCAACTTGGGGCATTACAAGGCAATATGAGATATGCTCAAAATGATGTCAATTTTGGCGTGTCTACAGTAGTAACACGGATGACAAAAACAACAGGTGTAGTAAAGCAGGAAAACTACACTAGAAAGCTATAAAAGAAGACTGAAAGGAAGGAGTAGGGCAGCTAAAAGAAAAGAGAAAAGTCGTACAGAACAAAACACGGCTTCCGAACTAACCTCGGCCCCCAAGCTACTCCAGACAACAACAGCGACAGATGGGTAACTCTGAACTGACGAAGTCAGGAGTTGCCGATCTATCGGCAAGTACGAGGCCCAAGATGAAGGCCCACATGACCAGAAAATAAGTCTAGAAAGAGATCTAGATAGACACAGATGGCCTAAAGCATACACGACTCGATTGCCATGCGCGCTCTTCTAGATACGACCACACACACACGACTAGAACGTCGTGCACAAGACATAACACTGACCTCGGGCAAGACCACGAGAAGGCTAACCTGGAAACGTCACGACGTGTGAGAAACACAAGAGTCACGTGTCACCTGACGGAAGTACCGACTCACTAGAAGAGCGACCAGCTGCGTCCACTACGTCTTATGTTGCGCCTCAAGTGTCTCGTCTACTATGCCGCCCGAAACACGACAGAGACTAAGACACGCTCAGAACCAGAACAGGACTATAGTAACGAGTGACTAGATAGGGGAACGCCCGTCGGCGTCAGTCCAAAGCCCCGGACCACGTGTGCACACACCGACTCTTGCTGGAGAGTCAGGCCTCTAGCTAGTTTTCCCCACCCAGCAAGACGCCACTGTACAGCGGGGGCCCACGGAAACTAGCTTACCAACCGTATATCAAGAACTACCCCGCCGCAAGGGCCGACACGCCGTAACGTGTCGTAAGGCTACGACTAGTGGAGGCTCACAAGACACAGACTCCAAAACGCGAATGCCGGAGTACAGACAAGCAAAGAAGCACTGTCGTACGTACTACGAAGCACAGGACACGAGGTAGCATAACAAACTGCCACCGGACTCAGGACAAGTCAACTAGACCTGAAAACACAATGATTCTTGAGTCTCACGACTCAGAGTCAAGATCATCGTACAATGCGGAACGAGCCACCAATCGATCTATTCCTAAGCCAGAGGAAACGACACATCCGCGTAAAATGACACATGGAGACCTGAGGGATTTACAGGACCCTCAGCACACCTGGACATTCAAATCGAGGTAAGACGATACCTAGAGGCATCCAAAACCATGTCTCGGGCTGGACAGAACCGCCGAGACACACAAGGTTACCTGTCAACCGCTGGGTCACCCCGGGTTGACTGGAATCGGACAATGATGATTCTACAGTACAAAAGAAAATCCTACCTCAAGCAAGAAAACTCCTGGCTACCTCCTAATGTAGTTTTAGCCCTCATAGGACATCAAAAAATATCCACGGGGACGGCAACCCACAAGGTTAAGCCAAGATATAAGGCAATCGAAACGACAGGAAACTACACTATAGGCATAAGCGATCCAACATTCGGCAGCTAAGGAAACCAAGCAGTCAAGGAGGCAACCGCTATGCATACAGAGACAAGGACACTGGCAGTCAGGGGTAGAGCCACGAGCGACTGTAGCGGTCAAGATGAACCACTAGACTCAGTCAACTCAAGCTGACTTGCCCAACGAACCACCAAGCGGTCGATGACAGACACGCTACACGGACTAGGCGGTCCAAGAGACAACCGCCACACTAATCGCCCTAAGATACTGACCTAAGCCAAACGACTCGTAGCAGCCTAAGAAGGCGAGCTACAGCGAAGAAACGCATGAAGGTTGGGCCGCCAAAGCCAACCGACTTAAAATCTTGACTAGGTCTGAAACCACGGTAACATGAATACCGAGGTAGACCACAGGCCATCGAGACTATTCCCTTAAGACAGGAACTCAAGGAAGGCCACACACATGCGGGGGAACCCCACCGCACCCACACCGATACACGGTGACTCGATCGAGCGTAACACAAAGCTCGAAACACACATGCCTATGGGCACACTAATCGAGGTAACTCGGCACCTCACGACACCCCAGAAACATGGACACCGGACCCATAGGGTGTTCGGGACACTCACGAGGCCGTAGGTCGGTCATTGGGTCTCAACGGGACCGACCAGGACTCGAAACTGGCAAAACACTGCATTTCGGTCGACCTGACCCCTATGGGTGGTCGACCTAACAGGGTCGGTCAACCGGCCCTGGGTGGTCAGTCGATCGGACCGACAGGCCCACCGGCCTAATGGTACGAACGCCGGCCGGTCGATCGGCCCGCCCGTGGCGGTCGACTGGTTACGGCGGAAAACCAGCCGGACCGAGCCTAAAAATCCGAAACCACACCCCGTTCGATCCTGATCGAAGGGGAAACATCCATAACATCGTAGAACGATGATATACAACATTTGGACTCCTACGGGAGTCGAATCGACCAAGAAACGGCAAGAAACGGGCGATTTCAATGAATCGACCCTAAATGAGTCACCGGGGTTCCCGGACTCGTACCGGCCCCAAATGACAACCACACGACACGAAATTAGTGGATCTGGAATGCTGACATTCCAGGGGTTCGATTGATACTAACTGATCTAAAAACCGTCGCCGTTTTCTGACAAACCCTACGAACTCCCAAAATCACAGTTTTACCTAAACGAGCCCAAACTCGCCCGTTCTAGCACCGAACAACGCAAAATTATAGGGGAAACGTGCAGGAAGAGTAGGTGATCCATCTCCCTACCTCCACCGAAGAAACCGTGCGTCGAGGTGACTAAACCACACCGAAAACCACCAGGAACACGAACAACGCCTTCTCGAAATCCATCGAGGGATCGCGCCCGCCACGCTCCAACTGCTGCTCCAACCCGCGAACCGATCACCCCAGCACGTCCACGCCTCGGCCAGCTCTCCTCGGTCGCGCGCCCCACGTCGAACGGTCAAGAGACGGGAGAGAACGGAGTGAGAGAACATGAGGTTGAAAATGAGCAGGAGAGATAGTGGAGTTGAATTTATAGAAAGAAATTAGGAAATTTTCCTAATTTCCAAAAATCCGATATTTGAGCCGAAAATCTACTAATTCAAAAAATAAGCAAAAATAGTCGAAACAATCCTCGTGAAGAGTACATCGCAGCTGTAACGTCCACGGGTCGATGAACTGAGAAATAAACTCACCGTAGGGTTCCGTAACTAGTACGAGAGGAAAACCCACACGGATCATAAAACTCAACTCGGGGGCTACAAAAGCGATTTGAAACTCTCCAAAAAGGATCCGAAAGACCTAATAAAGATCCGACAAGACCCATTAAGGATCTAATAAGAATCCAGGACATTACATCCTCCCCTCCTTTAAGAAATTTCATCATCAAAATTTAAGGACCAGCAACGGAGAAGCAGGGAAGAACAACCCCAAGACATGAACACGAAAATAACACAAATCACGAGAACACAGCTCAGAGGAACACAGTCAGACTATAATCACAAGAACACGCCCAAGACCGAGCACGACACAAGTGAACATGACTCCGACACCTCTGAAACAGGGCAACGTCGCCTACGTCTCACAGGACAAGAGACACGACTGCCACGACAATAGATATCGAGGAAACGAAACGACAGACACGACAAGCATCATCTTACACAAGGAAGCATAGTCATCACAGCTAACATCTCGACAACATCATCGGCTCCAGTGCCAAAGGCAACAGGGAACACCTGGCACCCAGGACGCCAATGACAACTACACCGGACCACAAGCACAATCAAGTCAGTCCTCACTAAGACATTACATCTGCTCGAGTCGCAAGCTAACTCTAGAGAAGAAGGTACATCAAAGCTAATTGATAAGACCTGGTCCACACAGTGCCAGGACAGACAGGCAAAATCATATAGAAATAGCGCTTAGAAAAACAACGACAATGGTAGCACCTCTAGGATTCCTGCTCCGTACAGAACACAGAACCATGGAACACAACTGCAAGCAGGGTCACATCAAGGCACAAGAACAGCTGAACACACGACCACAAGGGATAGGTCATGCATAAGACTGCTCACCAAGAAAAGACCCACAATAACGAGAAACGACAATATCAGGGAACACACCTCAAGGACCACGATCACGCCTCGAGAGCACAACACCCAAGAAAAGGAATGCAAAACAGAGGGTACTCAATCAGCAAGGAACGCCGACAGATTCCCCAACACTCACAAATGCCAATGCCAACACCAGAATAACTCCAGCAACAGCACGGCAAAAGACAACAGCAAGGCACATGAAGCCAAGATGAAGTCACATCGAGAAAGATAATTCTCTCGACAGGTCAGAGCCTCACAACAATGATCCTCGACCTGTGGGTTATCAGCCCACACGCTTCTGCTGCGCACTTAAACAACGCACACAGGCATCGGAAATATCTCGAACAATGTATTGCAGATTCAAGCCTATCGGTGAACTCTGCCAAGTACAGCACGATCGAGACAAACACCACGACAGAAAAGAGCATCCCGTCACATCTTGACGAGAGCAAAATCATCTCATATAGTGCCAACATGGCACGCACAAGACAAAACACGGAATACGAAGTGACAAAGAATTGCAAAACCTAATGCCAGCTGAAGACTGTATTGGACTTTAAGACTCTGGTGACTGTATATCTCGGATTCCCATGTACTTCATACAACAAGGCTCTGATACCAACTGTGACGACCCAGATTTCGGATACCGGATATACCCGATAGGACTACCGAGTAGACCCGATACCACTTGGAACCCGTGAAGCCTCCCAAGAGCTGTAAAGCTCCAAAGGGAAAAAGGATTATCGTGTAGTACATTGAAGCCACAGAGATATAACAGTAAGCAATTAAATTTCATTAGATCGGTTTGCTAAAGTAGTAGAAATAAAATTACTTTTTAATTAACAGTTTAACAATTAACAATTACAGCAGAGTCCAATCCAAAGGAAAGACAAGCAGTACAGTCCAACAGAAAAGAAAGACGTACACTGAGGTCGGGGGAAGCCCGACGCCGGTACCGCTGGCAACTACGAACTCACCACACCAGGAGCCATAGAAGCAGAAGACGCCACCCACCTGAAAAGCAGCGGTGAGTCTCGTGTCAGTGGCCCAGTAGGGGTCACGCGGATCCCCACTGAAAAATACGCAGTAACACAGAATGACAAAAATAGCAGGTGTAGTAAAGCAGGAAAACTACACTAGAAAGCTGTAAAAGAAGACCAGAATGGAAGGAGTAGGGCAGCTAAAAGAAAAGGGAAAAGCCGTGTAGAACAAAACACGGCTGCC
This sequence comes from Amorphophallus konjac, assembly GCA_022559845.1. Lineage (NCBI taxonomy): Eukaryota > Viridiplantae > Streptophyta > Magnoliopsida > Alismatales > Araceae > Amorphophallus > Amorphophallus konjac. The sequence goes on from CM040126.1 coordinate 273,757,034, forward strand.
GAACTAACCTCGGCCCCTAAGCTTCTCCAGACAACAACAGCGACAGATGGGTAACTCTGAACTGACGAATTCAGGAGTTGCCGATATGTCGGCAAGTATGAGGCCCAAGATGAAGGCCCACAAGACTAGACAATAAGTTTAGAAAGAGATCTAGACAGACACAGATAGCCTAAAGCATACATGACTCGATTGTCGTGCACGCTCTTCTAGATACGACCACACACACATGACTAGAACGTCGTGCACAAGACACAACACTGACCTCGGGCAAGACCACGAGAAGGCTAAACCGGAAAGGTCACGACGTGCGAGAAACACAAGAGTCACATGTCACATGATGGAAGTACCCCCTCACTAGAAGAACGGCCAGCTGTGTCCACTGACGACTTATGCTACGCCTCAAGTGTCTCGTCTACTATGCTGCCCGAAACACGACAGAGACTAAGACACGCTCGGAACCAGAATAGTACTACAATAATGAGTGACTAGACAGGGGAACGCTTGTCAGCGTCTGTCCAAGGCCCCTGACCACGTGTGCACACACCGACTCTTGCTGGAGAGTCAGGCCTCTAGCTAGTTTTCCCCACCCAGTAGGACGCCACTGTACAGCGGGGGCCCACGAAAACTAGCTTACCAACCATATATCGTGAACTACCTCGCAACAAGGGCCGACACGTCGTAACGTGTCGTAAGGCTATGACTAGTGGAGGCTCATAAGACACAGACTCCAAAACGCGAGTGCCGGAGTACAGATAGGCAAAGAAGCACTGTTGTACGTACTACGAAGCACAGGACACGAGGTAGCATAACAGACTACCACCAGACTCAGGACAAGTCAACTAGACTTGAAAACACAACGATCCTTGAGTCTCACGACTCGGAGTCAAGATCATCGTACAAAGCGGAACGAGCCGCCAATCGATCTATTCCTAAGCCACAGGAAACGACACATCCACGTAAAACGACACACAGAGACCTGAGGGATTAACAAGACCCTCAGCACACCTGGACACGCAAACTGAGGTAAGATGATACCTCGAGGCATCCAGAACCATGTCTCGGGCTGGACAGAACTGTCGAGACACACAAGGTTACCTGTCAACCACTGGCTCACCCCGGGTTGATCGGAACCGGACAATGATGATTCTACAGTAGGAAAGAAAATCCTACCTCAAGCAAGAAAACTCCTGGCTACCTCCTAATGTAGTTTTAGCCCTCATAGGACATCAAAAAATATCCATGGGGACGGCAACCCACAAGGTTAAGCCAAGACATACGAAAATCGAAACGACGGGAAACGACACTCTGGGCATAAGCGATCCAACATTTGGCTGCTAGGGAAACGAAGCAGTCAAGGAGGCAACCGCTATGAACATAGAGACAAGGACATTGGCGGTCAGGGGTAGAGCCACGAGGCGACTGTAGCGGTCAAGGATGAACCACTAGACTCAGTCAACTCTAGCTGACTTGCCCAACGAACCACCAAGCGGTCGATGACAGACACGCTACACGGACTAGGCGGTCCAAGAGACAACCGCCACACTAACCGCCCTAAGATACTAACCTAAGCCAAACGACTCGTAGCAGCCTAAGGAAGGCGAGCTACAGCGAAGAAACGCATGAAGGTTGGGCCGCCAAAGCCAACCGACTTAAAATCTTGACTAGGTCTAAAACCACGGTAACATGAATACTGAGGCAGACCACAGGCTACCGAGACTATTCCCTCAAGATGGGAACTCAAGGAAGGCCACACACATGCGGGGGAACCCCACCGCACCCACACCGATACACGATGACTCGATCTAGCGTAACATAAAGCTCGAAACACACATGCCTATGGGCACGCTAATCGAGATAACTCGGTAGCTCTCGACACCCCAGAAACATGGACATGGGACCCACAGGGTGTCCGGAACACTCACGAGGCCGTAGGTCGGTCATTGGGTCTCAACGGGACCGACCAGGACTCAAAACAGGCAAAAACACTACATTTCGGTCGACCTGACCCCTAGGGGCGGTCGACCTAACAGGGTCGGTCGACAGGCCCTGGGCGGTCGGTCGACCAGACCGACAGGCCCACCGGCCTACTGGCATGAACGCCGGCCGGTCGACTGGCCCACCCGTGGCGCTCGACCAGTTACGGCGGAAAACCAGCCGGACCGAGCCTAAAAACCCGAAACCATGCCCCGTTCAATCCCGATCGAAGGGGAAACATCCATAACGTCGTAGAATGACGATATACAACATTTGGACTCCTACGGGAGTCGAATCTACCAAGAAACGGTAAGAAACGGGCGATTTCAACGAATCGACCCTAAATGAGTCACCGGGGTTCCCGGACTCGTACCGGCCCCAAATGACAACCAACCGACACGAAATCAGTGGATCTGGAATGCTGACATTCCAGGGGTTCGATTGATACTAAATGATCTAAAAATTGTCGCCATTTTTCGGTGAACCCTACGAACTCCCAAAACCACGGTTTTACCTAAACGAGCCCAAACTCACCCGTTCTAGTACCGAACAACGCAAAATTACAGCGGAAACGTACAGGAAGAGTAGGTGATCCATCTCCCTACCTCCACCAAAGAAACCGTGCACCGAGGTGACTAAACCACGCCAAAAACTGCCAGGAACATGAACGACGCCTTCTTGGAATCCACCAAGGGATCGCGCCTGCCACGCTCCAACCGCTGCTCCAACCCGCGAACCGATCACCCCAGCACGTCCACGGCTCGGCCAGCTCTCCACGATCGCGTGCCCCGCGTCAAACGGTCGAGAGACGGGAGAGAACGGAGTGAGAGAACGTGAGGTTGAAAATGAGTTGGAGAGATATTGGAGTTGAATTTATAGAAAGAAATTAGGAAATTTTCCTAATTTTCGAAAATCCGATATTTGAGCCGAAAATCCACTAATTCAGAAAAATACACAAAAATAGCCAAAACGATCCTCACGAAGAGTATATCGCAGCTGTAATGTCAACGAGTCAATGAACTGAGAATTAAACTCATCGTAGGGTTCTGTAACTAGTACGAGAGAAAAACCCACACGGATCGTAAAACTCAACTCGGGAGCTACAAAAGCGATTCAAAACTCTCCAAAAAGGATCCGAAAGGCCTAATAAAGATCCGACAAGACCCATTAAGGATCTAATAAGAATCCAGGGCATTACACGACACCTCTCCTAGCCCCCTGCCTATGCCTCAGCTTGGCCCGTCGACGACATCCACGAATGGGAGAAGAAGAAGCAGCTGGCTACTCCTAGAACCGCTAAGGAAGACCCAGCTAGAAGTGCGCCACCCTAGCTTGTTCTCGGCCACACAAAAGGTCCACCTTCAAAATTGTCATCATACGGAAAGCCACCTTCACATCGGCCACCCCGAATGCCATAAGCGTCCGACGAATCTCCGGCCTCAAGTGGGGGATGAACTACTGAGTTAGAAACCTTCGATCTACCATAGCCGGTGGCGCATACTAGTTCGACTCCATGAAGATTGCCCAATACAGGGCAATTGACAACTCCCCCTGAGCCAAAGCCAAAAATTGGGTGGATAGGTCGAGAAACCCCGCTGGTCCCGGTACACTCGGAGCCACAACCACCAGAGGGGTTGGTACTCAACCCTACACTTCTTGGGTCCCCGTGGCCAACTCCGCCGGGAACCGCGCCTCCCCCCTCTATGCCATCTCGGGTCCTTAAATACACAAGGAAGAAAACACGGTAAGAAAATAGAACACCCTAAGCCAGCTATTTACTGTACCGAACACTCTAGACTGTTAAGCACTATATTTACTCTACATTAATAGACACTACCGTAACCCGGCTCTGATACCAATTGTAATGACCCAAGATCTGGATACCAGGTCAACCCAGATACCATTCAGATCCTACACACGCCGACACCTACAAGCTGGGAAGCTCAGAAAGGTTTAATAGGTGTCACGAGAGTGTACAAAAATCTAAAATAAATGCAAAAATTAAAGTGCTAAAATTAAAATTTATATTTATAAATAAATTTATATAGTTTTTTATACATAGATTCTAGTCTAGATATTCAAGTCCAAAAGGTATAGCTCAATAAAAGAAAAGTACAAAGCCTTGGGGCATACCCCAACTGGCAGATGCTGGCGAAGGTAAGACTCTCGGGCGTTGCTGAAGGCTTCCAGACGATGAGGAGGCACACCAGACCTGAAAACAAAAGGGGTGAGCCTCATCTCATTGGCTCGGTAGGGGTCCCGTGGATCCCCACCACAACAAAACGTGACGAATAACGCAGTGAATAATGAAGTGTAAAGAATAGTAAAGCAAGAAGAAAAGTAAGGCAGAAGGAACAACACTATAAACATGAATAATCACGCTAAACCACGAACTGCCAAAAGCCTACATAATACCAGGATACCACGAGTATCAGACACAAACCACACAGAAGCAAATTCTCGTAACCTGGGCCACAGAAAGTTGGAACATGATGACTTGTCTCAGAATATCTCACCTAGGGTACAAATGGTAGAAGCTAGGCTACCAGGTAGACCCTTAGCCTCTCTTTGGTATTGGTTTATCCCGGGGTTAGCTCTAAGTTAACTCCGGAATAAGTTTTTTTGTGTTTTGGTAAGGAGTTAGTGTTAGTCGGGTTAGGTTAAGGGCTAACTCAGGGATATTCCTGGATTTTAAAACACACACCCAAGGGTGGGTTAAGGTGGGTTAACCTCCTACCTCAATAAATGCTCAATTAAATGTGCGTCTCTCTCTCGTAATAAATGTTATTTCTCTCTCTCATTATTACTAGGTTAACCTACTATTTACCAAATCATACTAGATTAAAATTAGGTTAGCCCACATCCTTACTCCCAGATAAACTACCCTCCTACCAATGGGTTAATTCGGGTTACTTTAATCGGGTTGACTTAACCCATCTTTAGCCTAACTCCATACCAAAGAGAGGCTTAGTCGATCAATGATGGAACGTAACTAAACTGCTAGAACAGGGCACTCAAAGATAGCAAAGGACCATGTCTCAATCACGTGTAACAAGGACACCAAGTCACCAAACACTGACCCTCGTCGGAAGGAAATTTGAGTCGCTACCTCACAAGTGACAAGAGCACTACCCACTAGAAGCAAGACCGGATGCGTCCACTGACGACTTAGTCTGCACCCCAGGTGTCTCTCTACCGCCCCAGGAGGAAACTAAGACACACAAACCACGTAACCACAGAACAAGGACTAGTTGGGGTCACACTCGTCAACTCGGGTCTGACGCCCCCAACCACGTGTGCACACACAGACTATCCGCTCTAAGTCTGGTCCATTAGCTGGTTTCCCCCCAGCCCAGACTCACGCTGCAAAGATGAGGGGCCCTACGGTAACCAGCTTAAAAATCATCACATCGGGAAAGCTCTCCACCTCTCCTAAGGTCCACACACATGTGCACCGGAAAGCTACGACTAGTGGGGAAGGTCACTGATGGTGAGAACTCACTAAAGAAGCGAAAACCACCAGAGTACCACCGGTCATACCAATCTAATCGTACACATGTAACGTGTCACTGGGCGACTATACATCACAAAAACCCAAGAACCTCTAACTGGGTAGCTACTCTATGGACTGTTGATGCAAACGGCACAGACTTGGACCACCAATTGCGCGAAATGTGAAAAAACTGGGTCACGTGCTCACTGGGTCTGGCCGGCCAACCCACTAGCTGCGCACTCTGCTGGGCGGCCACAATGGTGGTCACCACACTGTGGCTTGGACGGCCAACCCCCTGGCTGCCCAGCAACTCTAGGTGGCCAGGGGTTTGGCTGCCTAGCACAATGGGCTGACTGACTTGGGCGGCCCAACCAGTGGCCGCCCAGCATAGGACTGGGCGGCCATTCCCCAGGCCGCCCATACACCTGGGTGGCCAGAGTCTTGGCCGCCTAGTAGGGCTTCACTCTGGGCGTCCACCCCTCTGGCCACCCAACTCCCCTGGGCGGCCAGCACCCTGGCAGCCCAACTAGGGAAAAATCCGTTGCGGGTCCCCTCCAAGGATCACCCTGGAGGCTCATTCCCATGCCCGACGCTCCCACATTGGGCTTGGAAATCTCCAAAAAACACGGGGAATCATCCCCAATCACAATGCCATACCCAAGACCCGATCTACGCTAGTCGACCCGTGCTTATGGCCCAGACATGCATTTTTCCCCCAAAAGGCGATAAACCCCTCTCTCTTGCCCAAAACACTTCCGAATCAAAGGGAAAACATAGGAGGAGTAGTTAGGGTCCGTCTCCCTATCTATCACAAAGAAACCACGAGCTTTGAACGCCAAACCGCAGAGACATGCCACGTTCGCACGAACCAAAACCCGAACCCGCGAGCATGCCGTGCCGCGCCACCGCCTCCGACTCCTCACGTATGTCCCCTACTGCTCGAAGCTCACACCAGTCCTGATCTCACCCACCGCTGCTGTCCGTCGGTCGCCGGAGAGGTGGAGGGAGAGAGGAAGAGAAACGAGATGGTGAGAGGGTGAGAATGAGAGAGTGAGGGAGAGAAACGGTGGGGTGGTTTATTAGGTTTTTATTTTTATTTTTTTATTCTTTTTTTTAAAATTCACCTTAACTCCGAATATTCTCAAAAACTATTTTTTGACACTGAAAAATTCTCAAAAAAAAGTGAGGCCACTGAACGCACCGCTACGGACCCGAAATTACCTACAAAAACACCAATCGGGGGTCCGAAGATCTAAAATTAACGTCCGAAACCCACATGGACACGATCCGCAACCCACAAAAATATGATCCGAAACCCAGGACATTACATTTAGGGTTTTAGGGTATAACCTACCCAGTGATCAAAGAGAGAATCCTTCGATGTCGGGGTCTTATGGAGGCCTTAGAGAAAGAGATTCCATCTGGCGAGAGGGATTCTTGATGGAGGGTCCTTCCTTCTCCGAGAATTAAGGTGTATAATGAAGAAACCACTAAAATTGGGGACTATGTCTTAGCAGTGAGACAATAGTGCCAAATATCCACAGTATGGGATGGAAATCCATTCAAAACTCAGTTTAGAAGATTCGCGTCAAGAACAGTAGCCATTAATTCTAAAATAACGTCTTCTATAAGGACGTTATATTTAAAATACACGTCTTTCACATAAGGCGCATAAACTAAATTTGCGTTCTACGTCAGGACGTTAATTCACATAACCTTTAAAATTTGAAATATAATTTGGATATTCAAAATCACATCTTTGAGGTTGATGCATAATAATCTGCGACTTTCTGGAGAGGCATAGATTCTTAGTACGCGTCAAGCTCCAGAACGACCTTGATCTAATCATGCTTAACATGTTACTATTCATTTCTTTTTAAGGGTGAACAATAGCCATATTTCAATTTATGTTATTTTTCAAGATAAAAGACATGGTAATTAAGAGTATTTTCTTGGGATCATGATAACATGCAAATACTTAAATTTTCATGTTTTACATCATTTGTTATAGATTTTTAAACTTTTTGATGCAATTTACTAAAAAATAGGAGTTTGCGTCTTCATAGAAGGCGCGTATTAATTCGTGTGCCCTCATCCGTCGCAGATTCAAGAATTTGTACTTCCTTCAAAGGTGCATATTAATATACATCCACTGCTCTCGTCGCCAATTCTTTTTAAACAGCAAAAGTACTAGATCATGTTAAAAATCAAATTTCTACTTATAATCATGATGAAACAAGATGATGTGGGTCTGGAATAGAAGAAGACATGCAGTGCTACCTAACATGATGATTTAATTAAATTATGCCTGAGAAAACACCTACCTTTTTAGAAGAAAAATAGACGACGCTCTAGGTAAGACTCTCTACGGTTTCTTTGCAACAACATAATGACGCCTCCTCTATGCCTTCACGATCCCCAACAGTAGCAACAAGGTATGCAATCTCAAGGGGGTCCTATTTATAAGGTTCTGATCTCCTACGAGTCCTACTAGGGTTTGAAACTCCTACTTCTATTAAAACCCAAACTCCCTTCTATCTTATCCTTAACTTTCCCTAATCGAAGCCGCCAAGTAGCCAACCCTTGGTCGGCCTATTCTTAGGGTTTGTAAAAGAAACCTAATATGACGCCAACGTCTAAAAGGCCCATTTCTATTTAGATAAGAAATGGGGTTTTTCATTATTAAGGCCCATTAAGCCCTTACAGTTTTTATATATCTTATGATTTTTCGTAGTTTTTTTTTATTGGGTTACTACACCCTCCCCCACTAAAAGAGAATTTGGTCCCCAAATTTATAGCAAGTACTAAGAGTGGGTCAGACACGAACCAGAGAATAATTATGAATACTTCTTTATAATAGCTTCCTCTAGCTCCCAAGTAACTTCTTTTTGGCCTCGCTTGCTCCACTGAACCTTCACCATGGGTATTACCCTGTACCTTAGTTGATGTAGCTTGCGATCCAAGATCTTCATAGGCCTCTCTTCATAAGACAAGTCCTTTTACAGCTCTAAGTTATCATGCCAAATTACATGTGAAGGGTCTTAAACATACTTAGCATCGACACGTGGAACACATCGTGCACTCCAGCCAATTGCGGCGGCAAAGCTATCTTATAAGCCTCCTCTCCAACTTGATCAAGAATCTCGAAACACTACCAGAAAAAGCTGGATTTCAGACGGCCTCATTCCGTCTGAAATCCGTCTGAAAATTCGTGAGAAGACACTTTTGTAACGGATTTCAGACGGATTTCAGACGGAATACGGCCGTCACATATTCTTGGTTACAAATTTCAGACATTTCAATATTCCGTCACAAATACCGTCTGAAATTTCAAACGGACTTTTTTCCGTGTGTATTTCCGTTTGAAATTATAAATTCCGGACATATTAATATCAGTCACAGGAACCGTCTGCAATTTCAAACGGAAACTTTTCGTCCCAAATACGGTCACAATTCCCATCTGAAATTTCAAACGAAAATCTGTCCGTGTGAAATACCATCTAAAACTATCCGTGCCAAAGACCGTTCCAATGTCCGTTTGAATTTCAGACAAATTATTTTGTCTCTATTTCAGACGGTGTCATGTTATATTTCGTCTGAAATTTCAGACAGTTAATATTTCGTCTCATATTCCGTCTGAGATTTCAGACGAATCCGTTTGAAAATCCGTCTGAAATCTCAGAAATCATTTTTTAAAAAATTCAAAATTATTATAAAAAACATGTTGAAAATACATCAAATAATCAAACACCACCGAAAAAAAACTCAACACCCTGCTGATCAAATATCATCAAACCAACGTACAAAAAATAAAACACATAATAAACTCAAGAAATATCTGGCACATCGTCCATATCCTCCTCCCTGCCCTGCTCATCTCCTCTGTCGCCGCCCTTAGAAGGATCCTCCTAAATTAAAAAAATAATAACATTTATTCAGAGATAAAAAAAATAGTGCGAAGATAAATTAGCATAAATTGAAATCTGTCTGAAATTATTAAATTGAAATTAAACATATCAAATTGATAACTGCATAGATTTTATGGACCCCAACTAACCTAACTGTCATCAGTATTTTAAATTAATTACATTTGGATCAAACTGATCCGAATTGAAATCTGTCAGTTTTGACAAGTCACTTTCATCTCCTAGGTCATGTTGGAACGATCGGCACGCCGATCCGACCGGCATTTCAGATTTTAGACCCCCCGACCCGACTTGGGAGAAATTTAAACTAAGTGTATTTAGAACATGCACTTTTGAGCGCTGGGGCCAAACCGGGTATCCGATTTGGATTCCGTCATTTCTGACAAGTCACTTTCATCTCCCAGGTTATGTCGGAAAGCTCGGCACGTCGATCAGACAGGTATTTTAGATTTTAGACCCCTGGACCCGACTTGGGAGAAATTTAAACTAAGTGTATTTAGAAAATGCACTTTTGAGCGCTGGGGCCAAATCGGGTATCCGATTTGGATTCCGTCAGTTCTGACAAGTCACTTTCACCTCTCAGGTCATGTTGGAATGATCGGCACGCCGATCAGACTGGTATTTCAGATTTTAGACCCCCGAACCCGACTTGGGAGAAATTTAAACTAAGTGTATTTACAAAACAAGCTTTTGAGCGCAGGGGCCAAAACGGGTATCCGATTTAGATTCCGTCAGTTCTGACAAGTCACTTTCATCTCTCAGGTCAAGTTTGTAATGATCGACACGTCGAGCAAATCGGTATTTTAGATTTTAGACCCCCGAACCCGACTTGGGAGAAATTTAAACTAAGTGTATTTATAAAACAAGCTTTTGAGCGCTAGGGCCAAACCGGGTATCCGATTTGGATTCCGTCAGTTCTGACAAGTCACTTTCATCTCGCAGGTCGTGTTGGAATGATCGGTACGCCGATCAGACCGGCATTTCAGATGTTAGACCCCCGGACCCAACTTGGGAGAAATTTAAACTAAGTGTATTTAGAAAATGCACTTTTGAGCGCTGTGGCAAAACCGGGTATCCGATTTAGATTTCGTCAGTTCTGACAAGTCACTTTTATCTCTCAGGTTGTGTTGGAATGATCGGCATGTCGATCAGACCGGTGTTTTAGATTTTAGACCCCCGGACCCGACTTGGGAGAAATTTAAACAAAGTGTATTTGGAAAATGCTCTTTTGAGCGCTGGGGCCAAATCGGATATCCGATTTAGATTTCGTAAGTTCTGACAAGTCACTTTCATCTCCCTGGTCATGTTAGAATGATCGGCATGCTGATCAGACTGATATTTCAGATTTTAGACCCCCAGACCCGACTTGGGAGAAATTTAAACTAAGTGTATTTACAAAACAAGCTTTTGAGCGCTGGGGCCAAACCGAGTATCCGATTTGGATTCCGTCAGTTCTGACAAGTCACTTTCATCTCTCAGGTCATGTTGGAACGATCGACATGCCGATCAGACTGGTATTTCATATTTTAGACCCCTGGACCCGACTTGGGAGAAATTTAAACTAAGTGTATTTAGAAAATGCACTTTTGAACGCTGGGGCCAAATCGGGTATTCGATTTGGATTCCGTCAGTTCTGACAAGTCAATTTCATCTCCCAGGTCGTGTTGGAATGATCGACACATCGATCATACTGGTATTTTAGATTTTAGACCCCCGGACCCGACTTGGGAGAAATTTAAAGTAAGTGCATTTAGAAAATGCACTTTTGAGCGCTAGGGCCAAACCGGGTATCCGATTTGGATTCCGTCAGTTCTGACAAGTCAATTTCATCTGTCAGGTCATGTTGGAATGATCGACACGCCGATCAGACTGGTATTTCAAATTTTAGACCCCCTGAACCCGACTTGAGAGAAATTTAAAAAGTAAGTGCATTTACAAAATGCACTTTTGAGCGTCGGGCTCAAATCGGGTATCCGATTTGGATTCCGTCAGTTCTGACAAGTCACTTTCATCTCTTTGGTCCTGTTGGAAGGATTGGCATGCCGATCAGACTGATATTTCATATTTTAGATCCCCCAATCCCTATTTATTTATCTTTTAAATTAATTACATTTAGATACTGCACTTTTGACCGTTGGGCCCAAATCGGGTATCCGATTTGGATTCCGCCAGTTCTCACAAGTCACTTTTATCTCGCAACTCCTATTGGAACGATCGACACACCGATCATATCGATATTTCAGATTTTAGACCCCTGAACCCCGAATTCTATGAATTCTTCTCAACTAAGTTAGTTTTGAAAACACACTTAGTTTTGAATCTGAGTTATTTAAGCGTCGGGCTCAAACCGGATATCCGATTTGGATTCCGATCGCAGGCCAATGCTGCGAGCAGAGCTCTTTCCTCTTCTCAATGATTAGTCCTTTGTTGGTTTGGAATATCTGTGGCATTGGCAACAAACCCTCTCAACGGTGTTTGCGTCGTTACTATAGGAAATTTGATGTGTAGTTGGTTGCTATTTATGAACCCAAAGTTAGTGCTCTAAGGCTCCTGGTATCATGCAGTGCTTGGGCTTTCAGCTATTTGCAGTGAACGATGATGAGCAGTCTAAAATCATGGACTTTGGTGTTCATCTTCAGGAGGCCTGGATGATTGGGGGAGACTTTAATACTATTGCTTCTCCGTAGGAGAAGGTGGGGGGTAATATGCAATTCTTGGGTTCTCTCGTGGATGAATGATGGCAGCTTTTTAGTTAGATCGGTATACTACTTTCTTGGTGAAGAGGAATTTGCTAACCTGTGATGATTCTGCGTTGGTACCACTACTTGCCTTTGGAAGTTGTAGGTCTTGTTGGGCCAAGAGAAATTGTGATATCTGTAATGGGTAGGGTTGGGCCATTTAGCAAAATAAGCAGATTCAACTTGTTCTTCTGCTTCCCTGCTTTGTTGGTCCATCTAATAGAGGTTCTATTTATTTCTGGATGATAACTGATATTTTGCTCTTCTCTAAGCTTGCTACTTGCTATTTACCACACAACATCTTGAACTAGTGTCGTATTTGAGCGTCATGCTCAAACCAGATATCCGATTTAGAATCCGTCAACTCTCACAACTCATGTCTACCTCGCCAGTCGTGTTGGAAGGATCGACACACCAATCAGGCCAGTATTTTATATTTAGCACCCCCGAACCCCGGATTTTCTCAATTCTTCTAAACTAAGTTAGTTTTGAAAACTAGGGAGTTTTAAAATTTCAAATGAACATAATTGAGTAATTCCATCAAAATAAAAACATAATAAACACTCACCTGTGCGGCCTGTGCTGTAGTGGTGGTGGATTGATGAGGGACCATTTTCACCTAGAAGAGGAGGCCACTGATTGCCTGCAAAATGGTTGCATGCTGGCTAGAGATCTCCTGTTGGAACTGCTACTGCTACTGCTGCCACTGCAAATCAGAAATCTGTGATCGGATGATGTCTATGATGTCGTTGGCAGAAGTACTGGGGGCAGGTGGAGGTATAGTGAAGGCACTGCTACTGGTTTGGGCAGAGCTTGAACTCACACATGATGATATCACCGCGCTAGCGTCCAGGCTCTCCCCAAAACCATATAGTCGGCCTTTCTTCGGTACGCCAGCTGTTGCCACCCACTCCACCGGATCGAACTCCGGCTGCTGCGTGTCTCCCTCCCCGTACTTCTCTGTCACTGCTTTGCTATATGTTTCCTACAAATTGAATAAAATATCTAGTCAATTTTATAGGAATTTCATGCCGATTTAAATGAACGGTAGAAGTTGCATATGTAGATAAACTTATCGCTACTGACTTAGCTATCTTACTCACAAATTGATCTATCCCCTTCTTTTTGTGTGTGTTCTGTCGAACACCTCGAGGAACGACGGAGCTCGATTAAGCTCCACAGCCTGTTATACAATTCATAGTAAAAAAAAGTCAAATATATAAATAAAATGTAAGAAGATAAATTGAAACATTACTTACCAATTTTTTGTTTATGAGCCGCATAAGAGATGGACCCACTCGTATGCAATTTGTGCCCAATTTTGACGCCCTATTTGCTTTGGCTTTTTCGGACTTTTGTATCCACTTGGGGTCGGCAAAATGGTCACAGGATATCTCCCAATCCTCCTTCCTCATCCATAGAGGGCGGTGCTCCTTCCACAGCTATCAGTCTTCACTCCCACCACTCAATGTTTTAGCGTGTGCTCAGACCTCATGTATTTTCCTTCGGTAACTTGACTTCATACTAGACTCCCAGGCACGACGACATCTCGCCGCGTCATGTCCACACGTGAATTGATAAGACCGCTATAAATCAATTAAATTTCCCACTTAGTATACTGTTATGAATTGAGTTTGAAAAATACTTGAAATATATGACATAACTACTTACTAAGAACATGTTGTACAATGAATCACAGACGGCCATCAGAAATTCTTTGAAAGATGATACTGGCTCGAGCACATGTGCCAACATGAGTTCGGAGGAATGATGGATAGCATCGTGGGGTTCAATTTTCTTACTGCAATTGCAAATGTCAAAATATTCATATTAGACAGTTGATGGCTAAATAATGAATGTAATAACCTTATAGATTTACCCGGAGATCTAACACGGGCGACGTCCATCATGGGTCGTGCCTCCCTCGTGACGACTGCCGGCATCGTCAATTGGCTGAGTGGTGGGGGTGTGCCCTGTACAAGTGCGAGGTGGTGGGAGGGCACTGGGACCTGTAAGAATAGATTTTCACAAGTAAAACGAATATTTTGCTGATATTTAAGAAATAACAAAATTAAGTAAGGAGGGCACTTGGACCTATACATACCTGCAGCGGGAGGTGGTGGGGGTGGCGTCTGCACAACAGGAGATAGGCCACTGAGACCTGCAAGAATTAATTTTCATAAGTAAAACAAATATTAGGAACTTTAAATTAAAACATACATACCTGCAGCGGGAGGTGGTGGGGGTGGCGTCTGCACAATAGGTGGGAGGCCACTGAGACCTGCAAGGATTAATTTTCATAAGTAAAATAAATATTGGGAACTTTAAATTAAAATATACATACCTGTAGCGGGAGGTGGTGGGGGTGGCGTCTGCACAACAGGTGGGACGTCACTGAGACCTGCAAGAATTGATTTTCATAAGTAAAACAAATATTGGGAACTTTAAATTAAAATATGCATACCTGAGCGGGAGGTGGTGGGGGTGGCGTCTGCACAACAGGTGGGAGGCCACTAAGACCTGCAAGAATTAATTTTTATAAGTAAAACGAATATTATGAATTATAAATAAAAATATACATACCTGCAGCGGGAGGTGGTGGGGGTGGCGTCTGCACAACAGGTGGGAGGCCACTGAGACTTGCAAGAATTAATTTTCATAAGTAAAATGAATATTATGAAGTATAAATTAAAATATACATACCTGCAGCGGGAGGTGGTGGGGGTGGCGCTTGTACAACAGGTGGGAGGCCACTGAGACCTGCAAGAATTAATTTTCATAAGTAAAATAAATATTTGAACTTTAAATTAAAACATACATACCTGCAGCGGGAGGTGGTGGGGGTGGCGTATGTATAACTCGGAACGAGTCGACACTTGAACCTAAAAAAATTTATTTTAAGCTAGTAAATGATGTAAACATTTATATAGCTAACTTTTTTAATAGATATACCTGTGCCCGAAGAAGATGCCAAAGAGGAGGGAGATCTACCCATGTCACTGCCCTGTCTCCTCCCACTCCCAGTACAACCTCCTCGAACCATTTCTTTATTACTAACAAAACAATTAATACATATTAATTCTCAATTACATAAGGCTAGAATCTCTATTATTAAAAATTATGTAAAAAGGTAAGGATATCTCACTAAATTATCAAAATGTGCCTCCCTCATGCTGATGATATATCTAACTCATCATCATCTTCGTCATCCATAGTAGCCTCATCAGATTCAAACTCTTCCTCTTCATCTGATTCTTCCTCCCCTCTAACATCAACATTTAGCTCTATCGGATTGATGTTTTCCACTTCGTCTCCCGTACGTAATGACAGTGGCTCATCAGATTCATCCAGATTAAACCTCGAGGAACCGACAACGCCAACTTCGTCTGATTGATAATATTCAGCACTAGCAACCTCTGAGACATCTTCACTCATATTTAACTCATAAGTGGGAAAGAGTTTTCAATTAACCCTGCAAACTGCCCACCAATCTTTATTCTTAGATGATGGATAGCTTGAATAATACACTTGCTGGGCTTGTGCAGCTAAAATGAACGGTTCATAGGTCTTAAGTTTAGACCTATGTTTGACATCGACAATCCCATAATTTGTGTCATGTCGAACAGAACTAGGATCAAACCAATGACACTTAAATATGTATACATGATTGTCTCGTCCCAAATACTGAAGTTCTAAGACTTCTTCAAGAATACCATAGTAGTCCAATTCCACTTCATTATATAAACTTCCCTAAACAGATACGCCGCTGTTCATCGTAGACTTACTTCGTCCATAATCCCTTGTATGAAATCTGTATCCATTCACAATATATCCTGGATAGGCACGTGCAACGTTCGAGGGGCCATAACTTATCTGTTGTACTCTTTGATCAATAATGAGACCTTGTTCAACCTATATGTAAATTAGAGTAGTTAAAATAATAACAATTACCTCAACATACATAAATACAAACATATTTATTCAACTATCGACACTAACTCGGTTTCTTAGCCATTTGGCAAAAAACTTCTCACGTTCTTTTTCAATCTCCACGTCCTGGATATTTGGACATTTTTCAGCTAATTCTGAATCAAATTACCTGCAATATAAATACACTACTACTTTAAATGAACTGCATAAGAAGGATGAACAACTTATGGACTTTCTGGAAATGTGAGTTAAGAACTTACTCAACATAAGGTTCAATCTCGAGGTAATTCAGAAGAATATATATCTTAGTGGCGCACAACTCTCTATCTTCGAGCGTGCGAGTCAAGCAACGTCCGAACGCACATCCAGGATGTTTAAATATCGAGAACCGATTAGACGATTCATCCACTCCCCCATCATCATTACGTGGAGGTCGAGTACGACGAGTTAGAATCTCTGGGTCAAAGTACATAGAACAAAATTTCAAAATTTCTTCAAGAATATATGCCTCAGCAATCGAACCTTCCACCTTCGACTTGTTGCGAACTTTCATTTTTAATTCATGCATGCACCTACAACAACAAGTTAAATGGCAACGACATGTATCGGTCATGGATGACATGTAACTTAACAAAAATTCTCACATACCTCTCAAATGGATACATCCATCAAAATTGTATTGGTCCTCCGATAATAGCCTCATATGGCAAATGAACGACCAGGTGCTCCATCGAATCAAAGAATGTCGGAGGAAATATCTTCTCTAGCTTGCAAACAGTTGTGACCACTTTTTCTTCGATAGTTTGTACATCTTGAAGTCTGAGTTTTTTTTTATGAAACCAAGTCATCTAACAGGGAAGAAGGTAGAGTGCACCCCCATTCAGAGGAAGGGAATGTTCTCACTCCACCTATCCACCATTAGATGCTTTATTTTATTGGTATATCAAATGTATACATGTGCATGGGAGGATAGGCCTCTGAAGTACAATGAAAGAATGAAAAGAACTATACACGCCTCCTACGAAAATTAGGAATGCCATTGGCATCAGCAATGGCATATCCTTTAGCTAACAATGGCAGCTCTCCAATTGATGAAAACTCCAAGTTGCAGCCCATGCAAACCGCATAATTAGCTAAAGCATCAGCACACTGATTAGCTTCTCTGTAGGAATGAGTGATGGGGCAGTTGCAAATAAAGAAATGATGTTACAAACTTTTCCACCAAGGGAGAAGGGACCATGGAGGTTCTCTTTTATTCTACAGCAGCTCAATAAGAACCATCGAATCAGTAAAAATAACAGATATCTGAATGCCATATGACTGAGCTAGTCGAAGGCCATCTAATAGAGCTCGACCTTCAGCCACCATATTTGAACCAATCCCGAAGTCTGAGTTATGATGCACATAAAATCTTGAAAAATTGACTCAGCTCAGCCAGTGCTCCCCATATCGGCTTTGGCAGCAAATCACGAAATGCAATGAGCACTAGCCTCTACATGAGCACATGACAGTCGTGACTTTTCATACCATATATTTTCCCCTCATTAGCATTCACACAACGGGCTATGTTGGATGCATATCCATCTGGGAATCTCAACTGTTTCAACCACTGGCACACTTCCTTGATCTGTGTATCATGAAGCACGTAAGTTACTTTATGCTGCATAGTTTTTCCATTTATGTTCTGTAGTTCCAGTTCTGGACGTTTAAAAAGCATCTTTAAGTCCATACGCGCTTTGGCGTTGTCCTTTGTTTTGTCTTTAACATTCATGATCGTATTGAACACATTATCAAAAAAATTCTTCTCGGTATGCATGACATCCAGATTGTGTCGTACAAGAAGAGTTGACCAACAAGATAATTCCCAAAAAATATTTCTCTTGTTCCAGTTGTGATCCTGTCCAAAAATAGGGAGTTGGCGTGTGCTACTAGACAATTGTACTACATCTGGTAAATTGTGCACCCGTGTCGCCATATGTCGACCCGACACCCGTTGTAAGTCAGCTTCATCCATTTCAACAGTATTTTTTTTAAACGAGTCTTTTTGCCTTCGAAAAGGATGGTCACTTGGCAGCAACCGCCGATGGCAATCAAACTAGCATGCTTTCCCACCATGTTTCAATACAAATGATTTGGTATCTTCCATACAGTAAGGACATACTAACCTCCCATGTGTGCTCCAACCAGATAGCATTCCATATGCAGGAAAGTCACTTATTGTCCTGTCACGCCCCGAGCGCGAAGATTACCCGGAGGCGTGACACGTCTATATAGATCGTGTCAATCATGTAAATATTAGAGTGCGCAAATAACTAAGATTTAACTCGAAATTAATACAAATAGTACGAGCTGACAATTGTCACAACTAATCAAAGGATAATTACATATGTTCCCAGAGTCCAACGACTAGGCTTCAAATCTTAAGCAGTTCTAATCAAGTTGACTAATACAATGACATAGATGAATTGATACGACTGACATAAGTGAACTAGTACAATAACACAAAGGACATGACAATTTGATAACTTCACTCTAACACTCATCACTCAGTCTCATTCCCTTCCGAGTGTTGGTTGACATCCAAATTACCTGAAAATATTAGAAAATAACTAGATGAGCGAATTGCTCAGTAGGAATTACTTCTTAAGATTTAACATGCTTTAAGTGGTTTACAAGTTCAATTAAAGTTATGCATGTAGATGAGTAGATATCAAGGATTGTAAAAATCGACAAGAGCAGTGAAGGAATAACAAGTGAGAGTATAAGGATTCCAACTTCAATGCAGCAATAGCAAGAGATTCAAGCTTGGAATTAACAAAATCTTTCCAAGAGAGTAAGAACTCATGTCAAACAAGTAATAGAAAGTAATATAAATGCAAGCATGTAAAACTAGAATTGGCTATTTATCAATTTCATTCAAGCAAAAACTTTACCCTTCTGTGGGTCTCAAGTCAAATCAATCAAGTAATATCACGAGAATGAGTGGAATGTCTAAAGCCAAGCAAGCAAGTACTCCAGTGCAATGCCAAACACCGTGGTCAATAAACTCCCATGGGCACAAGTACCTTCGGGTGCTCCTCCCAGGACCAGACCGGGCCCTATATGCACAACATTAATCATGTTTGTTGACATCCACTCTCGTTTATAGCCAATATGAAATTTCGAGGGTTGACCCGGTAGGATGTTTATAAGGTGGATTATAGAATAGAATCCAAGGCGTATTGTTTTGTAGGGACGAACTAGGAGTAAAACTCGTAACGTTCGATACATGCTAATGACAATAGGGGTTTGAGACTAACTTGCTGGTGTTGACACAAATGTCGATATTAGTTTTATATATATATATATATATATATATATATATATATTTATCCAATATGTATATATATATATATTCGATTATAAAATTCTATCCAATATAATGGAGGTTATAGGTATGTATATCTTCTGTCCGATATAGATATATGGGTTAGCCAAAATGGTGATTTATTATAATAATCAGAATTTAATTATGAAAATAAGTTTTTTATGTTGAAAATAATTCTAACTTGCTAAAAATAATATTAACATACTGAGAATGAGTTTCATATGTCACTTTACTGGTAAGATGATAAAAATAAAATTTTCAAGCTTGATTTAGTTTTTTTTTACATGCTGAAAATTAATTATTAACATGCTAAAATTAATGCTTAACATGCTAAAATAATTAACTTACTGATAGGATGATAAGATAAGGTTGCCATGCTGATTACAGAAATTTTCTGATAACAACATAATTTTTATCATGCTAAAAATTATTTTTCTACATTTATTTGCTAATTATTTGATAGGAAATAGAATTATCATGCTGAAAAATAGTTTTAATACACTGAAAATAATTATAACATGCCAAAAATAATTATAACATGTTGAAAATAATTTTTATATCTCAGTATGTATAAAATAATTCTATCATATTGGAAGTCACTTTTAACATGGTGGAAATAGTTTTAACATGTTGGAGATAATTTTTAGTATGTGGTGAAAATTAGATATATATATATAAGGTGGTTTGTATATACATATATTCTTGTCTAACAATATATAGTGAAGGTGTTTTGTATATACAATTAATGGAAGTATATATATGAATTTATATACAGTGTTCTATATATACTTCGATTATATAGAGAATATAGAGATATGATAAGTGTCGACACTTGTAAGGGGTATTATATGTAGGTGTCGACACTTGTAGGGGCGTTGTATGCAGGTGTCGACACTTTTATATGGAAGTGTCGACACTTCCATTAGGAGGTGTCGACACTTGTATATATGTTATATATATATATTTTTTCTTAAAAGATATATGGATGTTATCATCATCATCATCATCATCAGAGTCTTGTCTCAATTAATTGGGGTCGACTACATGAATCCTGTTCCGCCAAAGATTTCTATCAAGTGCAATATTCATATTTAAACTCAAGGAACTAATGTCCTTCCTAATAACATCGCACCATCTCATTTTAGGCCTTCCTCGAGCTCTTCTACTAGCATCCACTAAGATTTGATCACATCTTTTAACCGGCGCTGAGTTAGGGCGACGAAACACATGTCCAAACCACCTGAGTCTATTTTCTCTCATTTTACTATCAATTGGAGCTATCCCTAAGTCCTTACGGATGCGCTCATTCCTAATCTTGTCTTTCTTAGTCTTGCCACACATCCATCTCAACATCCTCATCTCTGCTACACACATTTTGTGGATGTGTTCCTTTCGTACTGCCCAACACTCGGTACCATATAACAGAGCAGGTCTCACAGCCGTTCTATAAAACCTCCCTTTGAGTTTCACAGGCATACGACGATCACAAAGGACACCTGATGCACTTCTCCATCTTAACCAACCTGCCTTAATCCTATGTGTAACGTCATCATAAATCTCCCCATTCTCTTGTATGATAGACCCTAAGTATCGAAAGCTACTACTCTTCGGAATGTTATGTCCATCAATTAGAACCATGTCTTTCTGAACCACTCTCCCATTACTAAAATTACAGTGCATAAATTCTGACTTGCTCCTACTAATTTTAAAACCTTTAGACTCCAAGGCAAGTCTCCAACGCTCTAACTTAGCATTTAGAGCATCAATACTCTCATCAATTAAAACAATATCGTCTGTAAAAAGCATACACCAAGGGATATCCTCATGCAATTGTTTAGTTACTTCATCCATAACTAAGGCAAAGAGATACGGACTTAGTGCAGAACCTTGATGCAAACCTATAGAAACGGGAAATTCAGCAGTCTCCCCAGTTATATATATATAAATGGATGTTATATATATATATATATTTTAAAGATATATGGAGGTGTTGTGTCGGGTGTATATATGTCGGTGTCGACACTTGCATATGCAGGTGTCGGGCATTTGACTATAAATATATATATATATTGCTGTTATATGTTTAGGTATGGAAGTGTAGGTGTATAAATTATTCACATTTTATTTCTGTTGTTTGTCAACATGTTTCTGCAACATTTGTAAATAGCTTTGAGGTGTCGACATTTACTATATATATGCTGCTGGAAGTGTCGACATCTATGCAAAATACTGTATAACAGAAACGAAAAATGAATAGTAAATGTGACCCTTGGTGTCACATTGAAGTGTTGACATTTGTATGGAATATGTACGGAAGTGTTGACACTAGGTGTCAACACTTGCGTTATATATATATGGACATTGAAGTGTTGACATTTGTATGGATGTCGACACCAGGTGTCAACACTTGCGTTATACATTGAAGTGTCGACACGTATATGTGAGGTGTCGACATTAGCTATATGGAAGTGTTATGTGAGGTGTTGACAATGAGTGATTTGGTAGATTAGCAGGTTAATTAAGCATGCTAATAGATTAGGTATGCGATTAGATTAGTTAATAAAGCTAATTCATGTTAGTTATCTAGGGCATGAGACTAATACTTGCTAATTGTCCCAGATTGAAGCTGTTGCATGCTAATTATCCTGGTTGTGAAACTAATTACTTTATTAATTTTACTACTTTTCTTAGATTAAAGCTAATACATGATAACTACGAGGCTAACACATGTTGTATAAATACGAAATATCACATGGAGATGAGCCTAAGACTAACGACTTAGACTAATCATCCTAGATTAGCTACTAGTTTAGTTAAAAATTGAGAACACCTACTTGTTGGAAGATCGTAGTAGCAGAACCCTTCTTTGTAATCCCTGCAGAGCTTTGCCCCAACCTTAGCTAGCCTAGAATGGGGGTAGCAAAGGGGTATGTTATAGGGTCTGGTATGACCGGATAGGGGGGCAAGATCTGGAATAATGGGGCTTTACAGCTTGTACACTCTGGAGAGATAAGGGATAATGTTTGGACAACCAATCCATGGCCCAGATCGTAAAGGCTGTCTCCCACATTCATACACGATCCCTCTTCAATGTGCACACTTTCAAAGTCTGTACATCCTCAAAGTCTATACATTGGCTTCACAAGGTCTGCACATCACAAAGTCTGTACATTGCTATTGCTAGCCTATTCACTAAGTCTGTACATCACAAATCTGTACATCCTCTCCCTCTCAAAGTCTATACATTGGCTTCCTCTCAAAGTCTGTACATCACTTCCTCTCAAAGTCTGTACATCACAAAGTCTATACATTGGCTATTGCTAGCCTATTCACAAAGTCTGTACATCACAAGTCTATATATCCTCTCCCTCTCAAAGTCTATACATTGGCTTCCCTCTCAAAGTCTATACATTGGCTGAGCATAGTCATGAAGTCTGTACATTGCACTGTGCATCATTCTTCCAAGTCTATACAACGAGGTGAAGTCTGTACATCCATTAGTGATCTTCCAAGTCTGTACACCCAAATGTTCAACTTCGAAGTCTGTACATTGGAAGTGTTACCTACGTTTCCCTTCAGGTCTATACATCGGTAGTTTTACCGTCGTTTCCCTTGAAGTCTATACATTGATTGCTTTACCGTCGTTTCTCTTGGAAGTCTATACATTCACTGGCCTTGTTTTACTCAAGTCTGTACAGCCTTTCCTTTGGAAAGTCTATACATCGTGAAGTCTTCACATTGACTGTTGAATGTTGTTCAAGTCTGTACATTGGACTATTGGGTAAAGTCTATACATCCTCTATCTGGAACTGTGCAGACATCCTCTAGCTGGAACTGTGCAAGTCTGTACATTGGCATCTTTTCCTACGTTGCACTTCCAAGTCTGTACGTTGCTAGCTTATAATGTATAATTAATTGGCACAAAAGGTGAATGGTAGATGCTAGGATTTGAACCCTGGTCATTTGAGTTGAAAGACAAGTTACTTAACCAATTACACTAGGAAGCCACTTGTTAAGTGAATACTCTTTACATATGATAACTACGTGTTCCAACTTCTTACTTAATCTAGAGTTTATCTAATATATTTTTTTTGGAGAAATATTATTAATAAATATATATGTATATATATTTATACGGGATGCTACACCCTCCCTCACTTAAAAGAATTTGGTCCCCAAATTCAATTACATTATACGGAGACAAGGAGGGTGAGAATTACTTACGGACTAGAATAATTCTGGAAATCTCCATCTCATAGACTCCTCGGTTTCCCATGTAGCTTTTTGTTCTAAGCATCGATTCCATTGAATTTTTACCATAGGGATCATCTTATTCCTTAGAACTCGGATTTCTTGGTCGAGGATCTTTACTGGCATTTGCTCATAGGTGAGATCCTTCTGTATCACCAAGTCAGTGTGATCGATGACATGTAAGAAATCGTGCACGTATTTCTTTAGCATAGAAACATGAAATACGTTGTGCACTTCTGACAGTTGTGGAGGTAGGGCGATACGATAAGCCACTTCGCCTACCCTTTCCAATACTTCGAATGGACCGATAAACCTTGGTGTTAATTTGCCTTTAACACCGAATCTTCTAATGCCTCGGCCGGGAGATACCTTGAGGAAAACATGATCTCCAACTTGAAATTCCAGGTCTCGCTTTCTTTTATCGGCATAAGATTTCTGCCTAGACTGTGCTATCATTAACCTTTCTCTAATGAGTTGAATCTTCTCGGTAGAATCTCGCACCATGTCAAGACCTAGAATTTGTTTTTCACCGACTTCATCCCAGCATATGGGAGATCGGCAACTCCTGCTATATAATGCCTCAAAAGGTGCCATTTGTATGCTGGCTTGATAGCTGTTGTTATATACAAATTCGGCTAGTGGTAAGTGGTCATTCCAACTACTGCCGAAGTCAATAATGCATGCCCTTAACATATCTTCCACAACTTGATTAGTCCTCTCGGTCTGTCCATCTGTCTGGGGATGAAAAGCAGTGCTGTAGTTGAGTCTCGTCCCCAAGGAGTGTTGCAGGCTCTTTCAGAAATAAGAGGTGAAGCGCGGGTCTCGGTCAGATACGATCGAGACGGGAACTCCATGCAATCTAACCATTTCCTTCATATACAAGGCAGCAAGTACGTCGACTGACCATCGACTTTTGATGGGTAAGAAATGGGCCGATTTAGTTAACCGGTCGATAATTACCCAAATTCCATCATATCCGCCCCTAGACTTGGGCAAACCCATGATAAAGTCCATGCCAATGTCTTCCCACTTCCACTTGGGAATATCCAGCGGATGTAGCTTTCCGGCGGGTTTTTGATGTTCCGCCTTCACTTGTTGGCATGTGAGGCAACGAGACACAAAGTCTGCTACCTCCCTTTTCATGTTAGGCCACTAGAAAGTTCTTTTCAAGTCTTGGTACATCTTAGTGGCTCCAGGGTGGATTGTGTACCTCGATCTATGAGCTTCTTCAAGAATCTTCTTCTTCAATTCGGGACAGTCGGGCACACATGTCCGTTCATGAAATAGTAATCTGCCATCAGGTGCCAGCTTGAAATCCAGTCTCTCGTCCAGCTTGCTCTTTATCTCCACTAGCGAGGGATCCTCTTCTTGTAACTTCTTGATTTCAGGTAGCAAATCTGGATGTAGGCTCATATGAGATAGAATAATACACATGTTCTTCTCATCTGTGCTGATATCAAGCTCAGAGAATTTCTCCAGCAGCTTCCATTCTTGTATCATGCAGTTGGCCAATATTGTTCTCGACTTTCGACTAAGGGCATCAGCTACGGAATTACCCTTACCAGGATGGTACTGTATAGTGAAGTCGAAATCCTTGAGATACTCGAGCCAACGCCTTTGCCGCATGTTCAGCTCCTTTTGGGAGAATAAGTACTTGAGGCTTTTATGATCGGAGTACACAGTGAATTGTTCTCCGTAGAGATAGTGCCTCCAGATCTTTAAAGCGAATACTACTGCGGCCAGTTCTAAGTCGTGAACTGGGTAGTTCTCTTCAAGTTTCTTCAATTGTCAGGAAGAGTATGCAATGACTCTCCCATTCTGCATCAATACACATCCGAGGCCAATACCAGAAGCATCGGTATATACCTCGTATTTTTCTCCTTCCATTGGTAATGATAAGACTGGAGCAGTGGTCAAGAGATCCTTCAAAGTTTGAAAACTCTTTTCACAGTCTTCCTTCCACTCATAAGGCACTTCCTTGCGGGTTAACCTGGTCAGGGGAATAGTAATTTTGGAGAAGTCCTTTATAAAACGCCGGTAGTAACCAGCTAGACCCAAGAAGCTCCGAATCTCAGTTAAATTTGTGGGTCGTTCCCAGTTCTTCACGGCTTCGACCTTTGATGGGTCAACAGCAATTCCGTTCTTCGAAATGATATGGCCTAAGAAGGATACTTCCTCGAGCCAAAACTCGCATTTGCTGAATTTGGCATATAGCTTGTTTCCCCTTAATATCTGCAATGCCTTCTTGAGGTGTTCTTCATGATCCTCTTCGGTCTTTGAATAGATCAGAATATCATCAATAAAGACCACAATAAATTGGTCTAAATAGGGCCTGAATATGTTGTTCATTAACTGCATAACCCACATTCTCTATGCTGATGACTCCATTATTTTCATGAATGGTAGTAAAACTTCAATTAAATGTCTGCTGAGTTTTTTGGAGAAATATGAGAGATCTTCTGGTCAAAAAATTAATGCAGGGAAAAGTTGCATTATGGCTGCTAAGAAGATGGCTCGCAATTCTATAGACAGAATTGTTCAGTTAACAGGTTATCAGTTTAAATCAGGCAGCTTAACATATCTGGGAATTCCCCTTTTTAAGGGTACTGTTAAGAGACCTCATTTTAAGTATTTGTTGGACAAGGTGAATGACAGACTTGCGGGCTGGCAAAGTAAAGTTTTATCTCAAGCTGGGAGGCAAACCCTCATTTGCTCAGTCCTTACTTCTATTCCCTTGTATACTGCTAGTGCTGCTTCTATTCCCTATTCCATAATCAGGCAACTTGGTAATATTTGCACAAACTTCTTTTGGCAAGGATATGAGAATGCTCATAGGAGGCATTGGCTTTCTTGGGATAAAATGTGCTATCCTCTTGACAATGGTGGTCTTGGTTTTCATAGTCTGATGGAATCACAGCTGTGCTTTTATGTTAAACAGATTTGGCTGTCTACTCAGAGCAATTCTCTTTGGGCAAAATTTGTGAGAAGTAAATACCTTCATGGATCTCATATTTCTGATTGCAAAACCCCCTTCCCAGCGGGTATTAAAACTAAGGACTTTGATAAAGCTCGGTCCATTGTGCTGGCTAATTCCAGAATGATTGTTTTTGATGGTTCATCTGCCAACTTTTTGAAAGACATATGGTTCAAGAATAAGACTTTGAAAGAAGCTTGCAATACTCAACAGTCTTCTGGAACTGGAAATGTGTCAGTTCAAGAAGCCTTGACCAATCATCAACATCCAGTGTGGCAGATTCTGGAAGATCAAACATTAAAGGTTGAAGCTCAGTCGTTCAGTATTAGATCTGGACAAGACAAACAGGTCTGGTCTCTTACTAATTCAGGCAATTTCAGCATCAAGTCCACTTATAGTTTTATTAAAGAACAGTCTTCAAATCATAGTATTCTGTTTAGTAAGATTTGGAACCAGAAAATTCCCCCCCGGGCATCTCTTTTTTGCTGGAAACTTATTAAGCATGCAGTGCCTGTGGATAAACGAATTCAAAATTGTGGTATACCCCTGGCTTCAAAATGTGTTTGCTGTCTTTCTTACTCTATTGAAGATGAGGATCATTTATTTGTGCATAGTGATACTGCCAAGTTCTTGTGGAATAGTTTTGCTCCCATCCTCAACACACATTGCTTGGAAACTTCTGCAATTCAGGATAGAATGATGTTAGCGGCGACTGAAGCTGCCATGAGCACTCCCAAGGGCTTTATTTCATTCCTTATTTCAGTTTTGATAATCTGGTATATCTGGAAATACAGATGCCTTGTAAAGTACGAAGGGAAAAAGATCAGGCTTGAAACCATCTTGGACCAAATACTTGCTAATACAAAAACTATTATGCATCAGATCAGATTCAAACAACCTCCCAGGCTGGATCATTTATCCATATTCCGAGAATTTAAAATATCGGTCAGCAGCTATAAACCCAGTTACATTACTATTACCTGGAGGGCTCCTACTGCTGGCTATTCTCTTCATATTGATGGTGCAAGTAAAGGCAATCCAGGACTATCCGGTGGTGGGGGCTGTTTGCGAAATTGTCAAGGATAGTTGAAGCTGGCTTTTTCCTATTTTTATGGGGCTGGTTCAAATATGGTTGCTGAGGGCAGGGCTTTATTTGATGGTCTTCGATTAGCAAGATTTCATAATATCTTGGTCACAGTTATCTTTTCTGATTCCCTTATGTTAATTGAGATGCTGCAGCGGAAGAAAGCTCCCCCATGGTCCTTGCTACCTTGGTGGGAAGAACTTCAGCAACTATTTACATCTTTTCACTGCCCTATCATACATACATACAGAGAAGGGAACCAGCTAGCGGATTCTTTGGCTAATTACGCAGTGCTCAAGAGAAGCAATATGGAATTCAAATCATTTAAGGAGCTGCCGATTATATCTAAAAGCTATGCTATTGCAGATGCTCAAGGCATTCCAAATTTCAGAAGGAAGCTTGTTTAGCTTGCACATTAGATTTTTTACACTTTGCTGCCCGCTCCTCATCCCTTTGTATTCTAAGGCTTCGCCTCTTTTGTACATGATCACTACTTGATATATCAATAAAACTCAGCATCTAGTGTTTGATTTGGTGGAGTGGGAACATCTCCTTCCTCTGGAATGGGGGTGTACTCTCCCTTATCTACACTTGATGACTTAGTTTAAAAAAAAAAATAACTGCATAAAAGCTGCGGGCGCATTTGTTAGTCCAAAAGGCATAACAGTAAATTCGTAATGCCCATACCTGCTTCGGAATGCAATTTTATGAATATCTTCTTCTTTGATCTTCAATTGGTGGTAACCAAAACGAAGATCAATCTTGGAGAAATATAAAGCTCCAAATAGTTGATCGAACAGCTCATCAATCCTTGGCAGTGGATACTTGTTCTTGATTGTAAGGTAATTTAGCTGTCGATAATCTATGCATAATCTCATCGATCGTCCTTCTTTTTGACGAATAGCACTGGTGCTCCCCATGGGGAAGTACTCGGCCTGATGAAACCCTTGTTCAATAACTCCATTAGCTGCTCTTTTAGTTCCTTCAGCTCAGCAGGGGACATTCTGTATGGTGCCCTGGAAATAGGACGAGCACCAGGGACAAGGTCGATTGTGAACGAAACTTCCCTTTCTGGGGGTAAGCCGGTTAAATCTTCTGGAAAAACATCGAGAAAATCTCGAATCACACGGATGTCTTCAAGTTTAACCTTCTCGACTTTCGTGGTAGTCACGAATGCTATGAAAGTCATGCATCCCTTATTCATAAGTTTACTAGCTCGGAGTGCGGATATAAGAAGTGATTTACTCCGAGGGCTATTGTAAACTAGCGCTGGGAAATCTACGAAAGTTACCTTGCCATGCCGGCAATCTATAGTTGCTTGGTATGTGGATAGCCAGTCGGCACCTAGTATGACATCATAACCCTTCATATCTAGGCATATCAGGTCAGCAGGTAAATTATTTCCCTTAATCATCACTTCACAGTTTGGATAGTGATAAGTGATATCAGACTCATTCCCAAGAGGTGTAGATATGACCAAATCTAATAGTTCATGTTTCTTAGAAAATGAAGCAGCAAAGTTCTTGGAAACGAATGAATGAGTTGCTCCGGTATCGAATAAAACTTGAGCAGTTTTTGAACAAATAGTGAGAGTACCTTCCACAATTCCACCTTCAGTGGTTTTTGTCTCTTGGAGAGCTTGCAGACGGCCTTGTTTCTTTACCGGACGCTTCTCGTCTTTGATGTCCTGCTCCTTCATCAGTGGGCAGTCTGGAATCTGATGCTCTCGACTCCCGCATCGAAGGCAAGCTCCTAACTTTCTCCAGCATTCCTCGGTCTTATGACCAGCTTTATCACAATACTTGCAAAGCTCCTTTGATGGTGTGGTGGTGGAGAATGACCTATCATTCTTCTGGAATTTCTTTGCCTTGGAGGGCTCCCCTCCCATGAAGAATCGCTTCTTGTTGAAGGATTGTTTGAATTTTCCCGGGCTTGTAACGGGTTCCTTCTTGTCTCTTCCTCGGATTCTCTCAGATAATTCGGTGGCATCTTCCAGCAGTTGTGTAATGCCCTGGATCTTGTTGGATCTTTATTGGATCTTTCGGATCTGTTTCGGATTGGTTTCGTTGAGTTTTAGTTCGCTTTCGTGGCTTCCGAGTTGAGTTTGACGAGCCGTGTGGGTTTTTCTCACGTACTAGTTACGGAACCCTACGGTGAGTTTGTTTGTCAATTCTCGAACTCATGGATGCTACAGCGATGATGTGCTCTTCGAGCCGGTCGTTTTGACTATTTTTGCGTATTTTTCTGAATTTGTGCATTTTCGGCGCATTTTCGGAATTTTCGAAAATTAGGAAAATTTCCTAATTTCTTTTCCTTTTTCTTTTCTCTTTCTCTCTCTCCTTCTCATTCGCGCGACCGTCCCTCTCTCTCCCGTTTTCTCTCGTTCTCTCCCCTTTCCGGCTCCGGCTGCAGACGGAGGCGTAGGTGGGCGAGGCGGTGAAGCCGTGGAGCTGGTTGGATGCGCGATGGAGCGAGGATCGGATCGATTCTGGCGCGATCCCGAACGGTGGATTCAAAGCCGGTGAAATCGGTTCGCGAGTGGTTTTCGGCATGGTTTAGTCCCTTCGGGGCACGGTTTCTTCGGTGGAGGTAGGGTGACGGATCCTTGCTTCTCCATCTTCGTTTTCCCTGCCATTGCACGGCGTTCGGCTAGGAAACGAGCGTGTTTGGGCTTGTTTTGCCTAAACTGTGATTTTCGTGGTTTTTAGGGTCGGCCGGTAAACGGTGACCGTTTGCGGTTCAGTTAGTTTCTAAATGACCGCAGGGATGTTAGAATCCCATCCACGTTGGTTTCGTGCGATTTGGTGTTCATTCGAGGCCGGTAGAAGCCCGGGAACCTCGGTGACCCATTTAGGGTTGATTTGGTGAAATCGCCCGAATCTTGCGTTTTTGATGTTGCATGTGGGGTTTGGAGCCCCTTGGTGTTGTCTTTTGTCGTTGCGGTGTGTTTCCCCTGCGTTTCGACGTGAATGGGGTGTGGAATGGGCCGATCCGGCCATTCCTATGTTTTCCCGCCGTAACCGAAGTAGCGGTCTAGCCAGCGACCGCCACTTGCTTTTGACGGCCCTACGATGGACCGTTATTTGGTTTGAGGGTTTAGCCCTTTTGCTTCTGGGTGAGTGACGGCCCAAGGGTGGTGTGTCATTCCCGTGTAACGCGCCAGTGACTGGCCGTTACTTGCGTTTTGTCGTTTTTCCTTGGGGTTAAGTCAGCTGATCTAACGCGCTTGACCCAGTGCGTTAGATGGAAGCGGCGCGCCTTGCCCAGGCCGTTGCTTGCCTGTTGACTGACGTTGACTCGTTGAGGCGGTGCCTTCAACGGTCGGAGCCTCATCCGTTGTTTGAGAGTAACGGTGGAGCCCCTGGCCGTTACTTTCTGCTTTGGCAGAGCTGGGTTTGCTGCACCGTTGGATGTGACGGTGGGGACCCTGTGCGTCGTTAGTGAGTAACGCGCATGTCTCTGTCCGTCGTTTGCTGTGGTGTTAGGTTGAGGGTGGCCATGCCGTTGTGAGTAACGGATGGGCCTCCGTGCGTCGTTTGGTTCTGACGGCCCTCCCCTGCCGCGCTGTTTCGTGAGTGACGCGCTTGGCTTAGCGCGTTGCTTCGTTTTGGGTTTGGGTGGCTATGCCGTTGGGAGTAACGGTGGAGCCCATGTGCGCCGTTTGCTTGTAACGCCCCTGGTCCCGTGCGTTACTTGGCTTTTGTGTGCTTTGTAGGTTGTTAGGGTGGTGTGAGCGACGGCCTGTGTCCGTCCGTCGTTTGGGAAATAACGCCCCTGAGCTAGACCGTCACTTGCTAGTAGTGGTCTAGGGCTCGTGCGTTACTTTCCTTGTGCCTTGGTTTTCCGCCCGATGATTCTGTGTGTCTTGGCTTGGCCTTGTGGTCTGCCCATTGTCCCGTGGATGTCTCTCGACGTCCTATGAGGGTTAAGACTACGTTGTGAGGTAGCCAGGAGTCTTCTTACTTGTGGTAGGATTCTTGATCCTACTCTTGTATGCTGTTGTTGTTTGGTTCAGGTCAACCCGGTTTGACCCAGTGGTTGACATGTGACCTTGTTTGTGCGTGTCTTGGCGATTCTGTCCTATCCGAGACACTGCTTCTGGATGCTTCGAGGTGTTGGTCTACCTCGGTTTGCGTGTCCAGGTGTGCTGAGGGTTCTTGATGTTTCCCTCAGGTCTCCGTGTGTTGTTTTCTGCGGAGCGTGGTTTCTCTGGCTTAGGATTAGACCGATTGGCGGCTTGTTCCGCTGTTTGTGACGATCTTGCCTTTGAGTCGTTCGACTCAGGATCGTTACGTAGGAGGTCTAGTTGCTTGCCCTGAGTTGTCGGTAGTGGCGATGCTGCCAGTTGGTGCCTCGAAGTACGTGTTGAGGGGTGTGGTTGCCCGTTTGTACTTCGGCACTTGTGTTTTGAGCTTCTGTGTCATGTGAAGCCTCCACTTGTTGTTGCTCTAAGGTCTGTTGAGTGCCGTCCTGCTTGCGGAAAGCAGAGGAGTGTTTCCCATTGAGCGGTTGTAGCTGGTTCCGCGGGCTCCTAGTCAACGGTGGCGTCCTGCCAAGGGAGAACACTAGCTAGAGGACCTGGCTTAGACTATAGCCAGTGTGTGCACACGTAGTCAGGGACTGAGGACTTATGTCGACGGGCGTGACCCTGACTAGTTACTTGTTTTGTTGTTCCTGTTTGGTTCAGCTGGTGTCTCTGTCTCTGCTGTTGTTGCAGCAGTGCTGTAGGCTAGACACTTGAGGTGCGGCGTAAGACGTCAGTGGACGCAGCTGGCTTTCTAAGGGGGTGCTTCCGTCACGTGACGCGTAGCTCTTCGCGTTTTCTTGCGCGTCATGACCTTTGCGAGTTGCCCGTTCGTGGCCGTGCTCGAGGTCAGTGTTTTGTTGTCCGCA
The DNA here is from genome assembly GCA_022559845.1 of Amorphophallus konjac. Taxonomy (NCBI): domain Eukaryota; kingdom Viridiplantae; phylum Streptophyta; class Magnoliopsida; order Alismatales; family Araceae; genus Amorphophallus; species Amorphophallus konjac. The sequence continues at coordinate 273,789,664 of CM040126.1, forward strand.
CGGTGTTCTGTTCGTGCGTGGGGCTTTGTGCACGACGTTTCCGGTCGTGTACGTGCTTGTTTGGCGTCTGTCTAGGTCGTGACTAGACCTGGATTGTTTGGGGCTGGTTGACAGGCTGGTGTACCCTTCTGTGTGAGTTTAGGGTCATCCATCTGTTGCCTTTTGTTTGGAGTAGTTTGGGGTGCTGAGGTTAATTCAGCAGCCGCTTGTTTGGTGCGGGTTCTCACCCTCTCCTACGTGTTCCCTACTCCTACTTCCCGTCTGTTCCTTTGTTGTCTTTAGCGGTAGTCTTACAGCTTGGTAGTGTAGCTTTTCCTGCTTTGCTACACCTGCTGTTCCTGCTGCTTTGTTGTTGTTTCCGTTGCTCTTGCTTTCGCTTTGTGCGTTTTCCAGTGGGGATCCGCGTGACCCCTACTGAGTTTCTGTTGAGACTCACCCCTGCTGCTTTTCAGGTGGGTTTCGCCGTCTGCCTCTGCTGTTCCTGGCGGAGTGCTCGCTTGCTGTTGTAGCTGCCAGCCGTACCTGCGTCGGGCTCCTCCCGACTTCTGCGTACGTTTCTTTCTGTCCGACTGTACTGTGCTAGACTTGTTGTCTTTCCTTTGGGCTGGACTCTGTGTTTAACTGTTAAAAGTTATTAATGAAGCTGTAATTTTATTTCTGCTACTTTAGCAATCCAATCTAATGAAATTGCTTACTGTTATATCTCTGTGGCTTCAATGTACTATACACATGCCTTTTATCCCTTCGGCGCTTTCCCACGCTTGGGAGGCCTCGCGGGTCCCACATGGTATCACGTGTATTCGGTATTTATACCGGGTGCACCGGGTATCCGGAATCCGGGTCGCTACAAGTTGAGCACGCCGAACCATCTCCGAATAGACTTGGATGTCCATCGGGGTAAGTTGTGTGATATAATGGGGCCGAAGCCCGTTGAGGAATCTTCTTGCCTTCATCTTTTTCGTACACACCAAGTGGAGTGCATACCTAGATAATCTGGAGAATTGGGCCTCATACTCTGCCACTTTCAAGCCTTGTTGTTTTAGAACGGCGAATTTCGTGGCTTTCTTTTCCTGGATATGATCGGAGAAGTACTTGTTGTTGAAATGCTCCGTGAATTCATCCCATGTGACATGGTATTCTGGCAGTGTTACTTCTATAGATTCCCACCAGCATCGAGCGTCCCGCTCTAGTTGGAATACGACAAGTAAAACCTTCTCTTCATCCGCGCATTGCATCACACGGAAGATTCGTTCCATCTCCTTTAGCCAATTCTCGGCATCCTCGGGGTCGGACGAACCCGTGAACCTCGGTGGTTTCATGTTACGGAAACTTCGGTGGAGATCTCCCGCTCCACGATTTGCTCCGCCTTGGGCCACTTGCTGTAGTGCCTGTGTGAGGCCTTGCACGGTGCGCTGCATCTCGCGCCATTGTGCTCTTTCCGCAGCCATGATCCTACAAAAGAGTTAAGTATGATAAAGATCGGATTTACTTGTAAGGTCGAAAGTCATTGTAGAACTTAACCCATGGCTCTATCCATCTCACCGGGTAAGGTATATATATCCTTGAACTTGGGTTTTACCTATCCATGGACTCAAGTTTTTACTTAGATTTCAATTTCTAACCGTTTATTTTTTTTCTAGTTCCCTAGGTTTGAAAACCTAGGCTCTGATATCACGAAGACTGTCACGCCCCGAGCGCGGAAGATTACCCGGAGGCGTGACACGTCTATATAGATCGTGTCAATCATGTAAATATCAGAGTGCGCAAATAACTAAGATTTAACTCGAAATTAATACAAATAGTACGAGCTGACAATTGTCACAACTAATCAAAGGACAATTACATATGTTCCCAGAGTCCAACGACTAGGCTTCAAATCTTAAGCAGTTCTAATCAAGTTGACTAATACAATGACATAGATGAATTGATACGACTGACATAAGTGAACTAATACAATAACACAAAGGACATGACAATTTGATAACTTCACTCTAACATTCATCACTCAGTCTCATTCCCTTCCGAGTGTTGGTTGACATCCAAATTACCTGAAAATATTAGAAAATAACTAGATGAGCGAATCGCTCAGTAGGAATTACATCTCAAGATTTAACATGCTTTAAGTGGTTTACAAGTTCAATTAATGTCAGTAAAGCTATGCATGTAGATGAGTAGATATCAAGGATTGTAAAAATCGACAAGAGCAGTGAAGGAATAACAAGTGAGAGTATAAGGATTCCAACTTCAATGCAGCAATAGCAAGAGATTCAAGCTTGGAATTAACAAAATCTTTCCAAGAGAGTAAGAACTCATGTCAAACAAGTAATAGAAAGTAATATAAATGCAAGCATGTAAAACTGGAATTGGCTATTTATCAATTTCATTCAAGCAAAAACTTTACCCTTCTGTGGGTCTCAAGTCAAATCAATCAAGTAATATCACGAGAATGAGTGGAATGTCTAAAGCCAAGCAAGCAAGTACTCCGGTACAATGCCAAACACCGTGGTCAATAAACTCCCATGGGCACAAGTACCTTCGGGTGCTCCTCCCAGGACCAGACCGGGCCCTATATGCACAGCATTAATCATGTTTGTTGACATCCACTCTCGTTTATATCCAATATGGAATTTCGAGGGTTGACCCGGTAGGATGTTTATAAGGTGGATTATAGAATAGAATACAAGGCGTATTGTTTTGTAGGGACGAACTAGGAGTAAAACCCGTAACGTTCGATACATGCTAATGACAATAGGGGTTTGAGACTAACTTGCTGGTGTTGACACAAATGTCGATATTAGTTATATATATATATATATTTATCCAATATGTATATATATATATATATATATCCGATTATAAAATTATGTCTAATATAATGGAGGTTATAGGTATGTATATCTTCTGTCCGATATAGATATATGGGTTAGCCAAAATGGTGATTTATTATAATAATCAGAATTTAATTATGAAAATAAGTTTTTTATGTTGAAAATAATTCTAACTTGCTAAAAATAATATTAACATGCTGAGAATGAGTTTGATATGTTACTTTATTAGTAAGATGATAAAAATAAATTTTTCAAACTGGATTTAGTTTTTTTTTACATGCTGAAAATTAATTATTAACATGCTAAAATTAATGCTTAACATGCTAAAATAATTAACTTACTGATAGGATGATAAGATAAGGTTGCCATGCTGATTACAGAAATTTTCTGATAACAACATAATTTTTATCATGCTAAAGATTATTTTTCTACATTTATTTGCTAATTATTTGATAGGAAATAGAATTATCATGCTGAAAAATAGTTTTAATACACTGAAAATAATTATAACATGCCAAAAATAATTATAACATGCTGAAAATAATTTTTATATCTCAGTATGTATAAAATAATTCTATCATATTGGAAGTCACTTTTAACATGGTGGAAATAGTTTTAACATGTTGGAGATAATTTTTAGTATGTGGTGAAAATTAGATATATATATAAGGTGGTTTGTATATACATATATTCTTGTCTAACAATATATAGTGAAGGTGCTTTGAATACACAATTAATGGAAGTATATATATGAATTTATATACAATGTTCTAAATATACTTCGATTATATAGAAAATATAGAGATATGATAATAAGTGTCGACACTTGTAAGGGGTATTATATGTAGGTGTCGACACTTGTAGGGGCGTTATATGCAGGTGTCGACACTTTTATATGGAAGTGTCGACACTTCCATTAGGAGGTGTCGACACTTGTATATATGTTATATATATTTTTTTTTCTTAAAAGATATATGGAGGTTATATATATATATATTTTTAAAGATATATGGAGGTATTGTGTCGGGTGTATATATGCCGGTGTCGACACTTGCATATGCAGGTGTCGGGCATTTGACTATAAATATATATATATTGCTGTTATATGTTTAGGTATAGAAGTGTAGGTGTATAAATTGTTCACATTTTATTTCTGTTGTTTGTCAACATGTTTCTGCAACATTTGTAAATAGCTTTGAGGTGTCGACATTTACTATATATATGCTACTGGAAGTGTCGACATCTGTGCAAAATACTGTATAACATAAACGAAAAATGAATAGTAAATGTGACCCTTGGTGTCACATTGAAGTGTCGACATTTGTATGGAATATGTACGGAAGTGTTGACACCAGGTGTCAACACTTGCGTTATATATATATGGACATTGAAGTGTTGACATTTGTATGGAATATGTATGGAAGTGTTGACACCAGGTGTCAACACTTGCGTTATACATTGAAGTGTCGACACCTATATGTGAGGTGTCGACATTAGCTATATGGAAGTGTTATGTGAGGTGTTGACAATGAGTGATTTGGTAGATTAGCAGGTTAATTAAGCATGCTAATAGACTAGGTATGCTATTAGATTAGTTAATAAAGCTAATTCATGTTAGTTATCTAGGGCCTGAGACTAATACTTGCTAATTGTCCCAGATTGAAGCTGTTGCATGCTAATTATCCTGGTTGTGAAATTAATTACTTTACTAATTTTACTATTTTTCTTAGATTAAAGCTAATACATGATAACTACGAGGCTAACACATGTTGTATAAATACAAAATATCACATGGAGATGAGCCTAAGACTAACGACCTAGACTAATCATCCTAGATTAGCTACTAGTTTAGTTAAAAATTGAGAACACCTACTTGTTGGAAGATCGTAGCAGCAGAACCCTTCTTTGTAATCCCTGCAGAGCTTTGTCCCAACCTTAGCTAGCCTAGAATGGGGGTAGCAAAGGGGTATGTTATAGGGTCTGGTATGACCGGATAGGGGGGCAAGATCTGGAATAATAGGGCTTTACAGCTTGTACATGCTGGAGAGATAAGGGATAATGTTTGGACAGCCAATCCATGGCCCAGATCGTAAAGGCTGTCTCCCACATTCATACACGATCCCTCTTCAATGTGCACACTTTCAAAGTCTGTACATCCTCAAAGTCTATACATTGGCTTCACAAGGTCTGCACATCACAAAGTCTGTACATTGCTATTGCTAGCCTATTCACTAAGTCTGTACATCACAAGTCTGTACATCCTCTCCCTCTCAAAGTCTATACATTAGCTTCCTCTTAAAGTCTGTACATCACTTCCTCTCAAAGTCTGTACATCACAAAGTCTATACATTGGCTATTGCTAACCTATTCACAAAGTCTGTATATTACAAGTCTATACATCATCTCCCTCTCAAAGTCTATACATTGGCTTCCCTCTCAAAGTCTATACATTGGCTGAGCATAGTCATGAAGTCTGTACATTGCACTGTGCATCATTCTTCCAAGTCTATACAACGAGGTGAAGTCTGTACATCCATTAGTGATCTTCCAAGTCTGTACATCCAACTGTTCAACTTCGAAGTCTGTACATTGGAAGTGTTACCTACGTTTCCCTTCAAGTCTATACATCAGTAGTTTTACTGTCGTTTCCCTTGAAGTCTATACACTGATTGCTTTACCGCCGTTTCTCTTGGAAGTCTATACATTCGCTGGCCTTGTTTTGCTCAAGTCTGTACAGCATTTCCTTTGGAAAGTCTATACATTGTGAAGTCTTCACATTGACTGTTGAATGTTGTTCAAGTCTGTACATCGTGCATCTCTTAGTTGAAGTCTACACAGACTTTACTTGCCCAAGTATATACATTCGTTTCTAAGGCAAAGTCTATACATCACTGTAGCTTTCACGAGACGAAGTCTGTACATTAGACTATTGGGTAAAGTCTATACATCCTCTAGCTGGAACTGTGCAGACATCCTCTAGCTGGAACCGTGCAAGTCTATACATCGCTGCTTTGCCAAAGTCTGTACATTGGCATCTTTTCCTACGTTGCACTTCCAAGTCTGTACGTTGCTAGCTTATAATGTATAATTAATTGGCACAAAAGGTGAATGGTGGATGCTAGGATTTGAACCCTGGTCATTTGAGTTGAAAGACAAGTTACTTAACCAACTACACTAGGAAGCCACTTGTTAAGTGAATACTCTTTACATATGATAACTACGTGTTCCAACTTCTTACTTAATCTAGAGTTTATCTAATATATTTTTTTTGAGAAATATTATTAATAAATAAATATATATATATATATATTTATACGGGATGCTACATGTCCAAATCAATGCAGCCTTCATAACGAAATTTTGCTTCCTACATGCATCATAAGTAACAACTCTATCAGTCCATAAAAATTTGAGCTCATCAATCAACGGCCTGAGATATATGTCCAAATTTTTTTTGGGACTTTTTGGACCAGGAATTAGTAAGGATAAAAATAGATTTTCTCGCTTCATGCACATGTGTGGTGGAAGGTTGTACGGTGTCATGACCATTGGCCAACAAGATTAAGATGCCACTGAACCACCAAATAGATTAAAACCATCTATGCATAAACCCAATCGAACATTACGTGACTCCTCTGAAAAAGTAAGATGAGTACGACTAAAGTGAGTCCAAGCTTCACCATCAGCAGGATGACTGATTATATCATCGACATGACGTACTCTTTCGGTGTGTCATGTCATATGTCGAGCCGTCTTTGAGGACATATATAGCCGCTGTAGCCTAGGCACAACATGGAAGTATCGCAATACCTTGTAAGGTACATCTTTTCGCTTTGAATTGACCCCTCCCTTAGGTTTGAATCTATCATGGCCACAAATAGAACATGATATCTTATCTGCATCATCTTTGTAATATAACATATAATGATTCAGACATGCATCTATTTTCACATATCCAAGCCCTAACTCATTAACCATCTTTTTTGCACGATAAAAAGTTTCTGGCAACTTCTCGTCTTGAGGCAACATACTCTTGATCAAGAGGAGACGGTCAAAACAAGTCTCACTGATGTGAAATTCAGATTTTAAGTTCAACAACTGTGACACTGCAGACAACCGAGTGTGCTTTTCACAACTATCACATAGCGGCTCATCAGCATCCCTAAGTAGTTCATAAAATCTTCCGGCTGTCTTATTCGACGCTTCTTCCATGTATGCATATTCCTCATGAACATTAAAACTAGGACCAGCAGCATCTACAATCATATCCATGTACCCACTTTTGCCTGCAATATTGTCAGGCTCGTACCTCAAGAATTGCTCACCATGATACGTCCAATTCGTATAACCATCCACGAACCCTTTCGTGTACAAATGATGTTGCACATCCCATGTTGAACGTCACATCAAGTTTCTATAACTTGAACAAGGGCATCGAATGTGACCGTCATGGTCTGTTGCTGCAATTCGATTCCCCAATGCAAATTGAATGAAACTCTCAACTCCATGCTTAAAGTCATCTTACACCACCTGGTCAACTATTCTACGATACATCCATGAACGATCTGTCAACATTTTGCCTGCACCCAATAAATGTTAATACACATCCTAACTTTCAAATCATTACTCCTGATATTACACCCGACCATTTCCTCACATCATTCGCCATAGACCATTTGTAGTTGGAAGAGGACTATTAATTAGATTATCACCTTTTAACCCATCCATGAAGGTTTGATAGCACAATCACTTACTATATGTGTTGCACGATTTGTTGAAAATTTTGGCAGTATCTCCCCACACTTCTCCGATATACCAAAATATTTATTAATTTTGAAATTTTCTTAAAAACTTACAAGTAAGTGGTTAAGAAAACACTCAAAATCAATAATGGTATATCACAGAAGAGTGAGGAGACGCAACCGAAATTCTCAACAAACCATACAAACACATATAGTAAATGACTGCCTAAGTGTGATCAAACATTCACAGACTGTCCAAACGGGACAATTCAAGACTTTGAGGTTGATATATATATTCTCATAAATAAATGAGAACATACACATCAATCCCAAAGTCTTGAACGGGAAGGCACATTGACATGGTTTTAACACGCTCTCCTGAGGTGCGTGTAATGTTAGGTCGCACTCGCGCATCTTAGCTCACAGGAAATACCTCATGTATTTATATAACATAAAATTAAATAACAACGCAATTATCATTATGCATATATCAAATTAAATAACACCCAAATTATAGAAATTTTTAAATGAAGAACATCAAAGCTAAACAATCCACATTTTTGAGTCAAATCAACATCAAATTTCTATTAAAATCAGATTTAAAAATATATTTACATACAATTAAAATCCACAAAGTTTGAAATCACAAAAGAAAATTTTAATGGCATATAAATAGACATGAAGCTGCCAAATTTTTACCAGAATTTGATACTTAGAAAAATATGCAAACATGAAGCACACAACGGGCTATGATGGAATGATGATACCGTGGTGAATAGACATATAAATAGAGTTTATCATTTTAATGGCAATAACGAAGGAATGAAAAAGAAAAAGAGAAGGCCAATTGAGTGAACAATGATAGTCATGACTTTGGAGCATTATGAGCCTTTCATGGCGGTTTTCTGTGGAAAATAGGCCCGGATGTCTTTCTATGTATGAATAGCCGCACCCTTGATCAGAAATTGACCCTTCCACTAAATTTCATCCTCATTTGGAATCAGATTGCATACATTGAATGTGGCCCCAAGTGTTCATCATTCATATACAATCCCAAAGTCTTGAAGACTGCACCTTGAATCTGATCTGGGAAGCTGAGATTCAGAAGATCACCATATAGATTTCATTAACCAGCTCTTTCCTTTTAATCTTCACCTGATGCATTTCCTTCATTCCTTTCTTTCCCCCTTTTCTTGATGCCAAGGAAGGAGTTGCTCACTGCTAGGAGAAATCAACAGCAAACCTTATTCCCCTTGTTTGCTCTTCCATATTGGACTCTACGATTCATCTTTCAGGTTCCCATGTTCTGGACTCTATGAAGAACGTTTCTTGTTCTTCTTTTCATCCTTGTTCGTCTGATTCACTTAGCTTCCTAGTGTATGATGGTAGCTATGATCCCTCTGTATGGGTGAAAGAAGAAAATGCTTATTTTTCTTTTCATCATACCCCAGTAGGTCATAGGGTAGATACGGCTTCTTTTCACCTTCGGGGCAAAGCTTTGGACTGGTTTGGGAGTCTTCTTGCTTCAAGACCTTCAGTTTCTTGGTTAGACTTAGTTGAAGCATTCAATTTCTATTTTAGATCTACCAATAGTCATCACCCGATTTCATTCTCATGTTCTCATGTTCCTAGCACCGTTCATGAGGTTCCGAGCATAAGGGAACAGAAGATCGAGATACAAGATAATGTAGATTCCAGAACTGATCATGTTGTACGAGTTGGTGCTGCACAAGTTAGCTCCAATGGGGCTTTTAGTACATCATTGCCCTCCCACAGAGCTCCCCCCCCCTCCCACCCCGCCTCCTACTCCCACGTAGCACCCACCCTCCCACCGAGCCCCCCCTCCTGCTCCCACTGAGCTCCCCCCCCCCTCCCACAGAGCTCCCCCTCCCACCCCCTCCTGCTCCCACCGAGCTCTCCCCCCCACTAGAACCCTCTCGGATGCCCCTCCCCCCTCCCACCGAGCTCCTCCCCCCTCCTGCTCCCACAGAGCTCCCCCTCCCCCCTCCCACTGAGCCCCCTCTCCCATCGAGATCTCCCCCTCCCATTGAGCCCCCTCTCCCACCGAGCACCGACCCTCCCACCGAGCCCCCCCCCTCCCACAGAACTCCCCCTCCTGCTCCCACCGAGCACCCACCCTCCCACCGAGCCCCCCCCCCTCCTGCTCCCACCGAGCTCCCCCCCTCCCACAGAGCCCCCCCCCTCCCACCCCTCCTCCTGCTCCCACCGAGCTCCCCCCCACTTGAACCCTCTCGGATGCCCCTCCCACCGAGCTCCCCGTCCCACCGCGCTCCACCCCCCCCCCCTTGCTGGCCCCTCCCCCTCCCAGACCAACCTCTCCCGCCACCCCCTGCCACCGAAACCCCCCTCACCGGAACCCCTCCAGGGTGAAAAAAAAAGACAATAGCACCACGGGCGATGGCCGACGACCTCCGGCGAAGAGTGGGAGGGAGAGGGAGAGGGGGAGGGGAAGAGAGAGAGGGAGAGGGCTTACCGGACCGACAAGGGCGACGATGAGGATGGCGAGGACCGACGAGGTCGACGGCGAGGATGGCACGGGACTGGTGGGGAGAGCGAGCTCCGGTGACGAGGGCGATGGCGAGGATGGCGGGGGACTGGCGGGGACAGCGAGCGCCGACGACGAGGGTGACAACGAGGATGGCGCGGGACTGGCGGGGAGAGCGAGCTCCGGCGATGGCGAGGATGGCGCGAGAATGGCGGGGACTGCGAGCTCGACGACTGGGAAGGGGGAAAAAGAGTGAGAGGGAGATGGGGGGGAAGGGGGGAAGGGTTTCTCGAGGGGGGAAAAGACCGTCTCAGACAGATTTCAAACGGAAAGTTTTTCCGTCTAAAATTACAGACTGATTTTAGACTGACTTTATTGCCGTCTGTAATTTCAGACTTATATTCAGACGATAAACATATCCGTCTCATTGCTTCGATATTTTAGATTCGTCTGTAATTTCATACTTATATTCAGACGGATAAGTTCCGTCTGAAAATTCCATCTCTAATCTTATCCGTCTGAAAATTCCATCTCTAATCCCGCCTTTTCTAGTAGTGAAAGGGACAATATATCTCGGGCTAACTTTTCCATTGATGTCGTGTAACGCCCGGTAAATTATAAAGGTTAAAATAGAAATAATTATTTATATTTTTGAAAGAGAAAAGATAATTATGAATCTTATAGGTCTTTTTGAAGAATAAAACGAAATCTTCTTGTTAAAGATAAAACAAAATAGGGTCATCATATAAATAAATGGCGACCTATGTTGGAAAATAAAGACAATTGAATATTAAATTATCTCATTCCACTTCTAAATCAAGAAGAAATTTAATTATTGTTAATGAATTAATTTTGTAGAGATAAAGCTCGGAATATATATATAAGATAAATCTCATGGCAAATTATAGTTAATATATAATCTCTCAAACCACTTAATAGATATATTTCAATCTAACGAGGTAACTTTAATCGATAAGATTGTTAAGGAAATACATAAATGAGATTCATGATAAATATATATATATATATATATATATATATATATGTGTGTGTGTGTTTAAAAGTCAACCTAAATTTGCATTAATAAATAATTTATTTCAATCAAAGTGGGCTAAAAGATCGTTAATGGACTTTAACACTAAAATACATAGGGAAAATAAATAATAATTTATTCTAACCCAACTAATAAAGTTATGGGCTTTTGAGAATGTTACGTATGCGCTCCCTTGGTTAACATATAACCATTAAGGGGTCTTAGAAATGAAAGAGGTTATTAACAAATAGGCTTCCACGCTAAGCCCATGCTCTGTTCAAGCATAGATCGACTTGCGAAGGTTTTGGGAGGTCACAGGAGGATAGCAGTTGAAGTTGGAAGGTTAACCCAATATAGAAAACGATGAGAATATTGACACGAACTAGGATTCTTATTTTACATAGGACTCTACGGGAGTCTCAAAACCTTATAAATCAGACACCCCCCTTCAGAGCAACCTTACTGCTACTGCTGCGGTTGCTGGGGGTCGGTGCTAATGTTGGGGAGGATCTTCTTTTTCTGCCGTTCGTGTCTTCCTCCCTGTTCGTGGGATCGTGAAGGTTCTCTTCCTCTAGTTGTTTCACGTTTGTCTTCTTCCTTCGTCAAAAAGGGTAGGTGTTCTCTTCTCCCAGACCGAACACGGAACATCATAAGAAAAAAGAAATTGTTAAACATGTTTCATCCATGTTCTTGCATTGTCTCCTTGCATGTTTCAGATAGATTTTTCCGTTTCTGCATGTTTTAAGAAATTGCGTGCAGATTACTTAATCTACATTGATTAACCTGTTGCAAACTCCCTTAGTTAATTAATAAATACAACGTGTTTAAAATTTTTTAACTATGGAACCACGTACCTAAAAGGTTAGGCATGCATATAGCTAGATTCCCAGTAGGTGTTTTTCTAACCCAGACTAAACTTTATAAAACACTTGCACACTAATCTCTGCATCTTGATTCTGTTAATTCTCTGCACGAAGTTTTCACGTTTTTCTTCTTTGCATGGGCGGACGTAGTTTTCATGGCCAATTATCTTAGTTAAATATGAACTACAGCTTGCTAAAAAAATTTATACCCATGTAACCACGTATCTAAAAATCATAAAGTGTATAAGACTGGAATCCCCATATTTTTCTCTAAATTTCCATGCCCTTATATGGTAACATTAACTAATTAACAATTTAATTAACTAAATAGATGAGTTATTATAGTTATATGGCGAATCACTGTAGCAGATAGTTAGGTTTCTTGGCTTTGATGGCTTGTTTATGGGCGCCAGAGTGAGTTTTGACCGTGAAATTCCACGGGGTTGTTCTCAGGCGGGTGAGCGCGATCGTGCATGTGGTATCATCTTTTTCCCATCCTAAGATAGTCCTCCTCTCAAGCAAATTTTTTTTTAGCATCATGTTAGGTAGAGTTTTTTGAGCTCTTCGATGTGGTATATAGATTGCGCGATTCCGACGTGTATACGTCGAGAACTTGGAGTTTAAAGGGGCTCTGCATTGTTCATCAATTTAATAATACCCGATCAATGTTAGTTCTCTTAAAAATAAACATATTCTCCCCTTTTATCTTTATTCTTTAAAAAAGCCTTATCTCTATCTTTCTCTTTCAAAAAATAATATATATATATAATATAGATATATGATAATATGCATCCTTTCAAAAAGATGCTATTTTTTGGAATATTAAATTAAATAAAAATAAGATATGAATTGGCATCTTTTCAAAGAGATGTGAATGCCAGTTTAATTTATTAAACATAAATAAATGAGAAAATCATGGAATTGACGTCCATCTGAGTGGACGCTAATTAAATAAATGGCGCCTCCGTATACGGACGCCAATTTTATGTTTTATTTAAAAATTAGATAAAAATCATGAATTAGCATCTTTACATAAGGATGCGGATTTTGTAATTGGCGCCTTCTTGATTTGACATTGATTCTTTCTCTCACTATTTTATCAGATTTTGACCTATATCGCGGGTCTTCTAGCACTGCTGTCTTAAGTCCGAGATAGAGTCCCTATTTTCTTGAGTTTTCACGATGACACCTCAATTCTTGGAGATTGAATGACCCTCCGCCAGATATTCCTTCCGTCGGATTAGAAGTTCTCCCTCTAAGGCCTCCGGAAGACTCCGCTAGCTTTGGAACCCCTTAAGGCGGTCGAGCGGGTTGTACCCTCAAAATCCTAGAACCTTATTTGTTATGTCACTCTAAAGAAACATGACGCCCTAGTCAACATAGAGCGCTGTTTCTAGTGTTCTGTGAGAGAGTATGGTCGCTGCCTGGAATTGGCGTCCAGGGCAGTTGACGCCAAAATGGATATAGTGTCCTGTACAGGTGACGCTATTTCCCTCATGCCTTTACTGTTCACGGAATTAGCGACCACCTTAGTGGACGCGAATTCTGGCGGTGGCGTTAGTGGACGCCATTTATCCCAGATTTTATGAATGTCTTGGTTTTATATGAGTTTCATCGCAAAGTCATCCTTACACAAAGTTTTCTTCTTGAACTCCCTATTCCAAGAATCTACCATATTATTCCTACAATGGCTTATTCCTTTGGAACTCTATTGGCTATAAACTATAGTGGATGTCTAGATATCTACATGACTCAATGCTTGGCGTTAATGGGGCCCGGTCTAGTCCTAGGAGGAGCACCCGAAAGTACTTATGCCCATGGGAGCTATATTGACCACGGTGTGGCATTGCACTGAAATGCATGACTTTCTAGATTAGTCTATGACATTCCACTCTCTCTCGTGACATGAAAATACATTATATTACTTGATGTGCTTGACTCGACATGGTACTTGCTAGAACTTTAAATAGCCAATATCTCATGACATGAGTTGATATTACATGCTTGATATCCTTATTAACTTTACTTGATATATCTCGAAATGTTGCTAGTTCATCCTTATTATTTCTTGTTACTCCACTCTCAGTATTATCTTGCATTCTCTCGTACATGATCATGGCATATTGCATAAATCATTAATTAATTTAAGCAAGTTTGGATTAGAGATATAATTCCTACTGAAGCATTCGCTCATTAATGTTTTCCCTATTTTTCAGGTAATCAGGTGGCTTGTAAGGCCATGACTCCAATGGAAAGGGAAAGTGTGCAAGAGAGCTCCTAAAGATAGATGACCTGTGTCTTTTACTTTTCTTGAGTCTAGATTAGAATTTTGTATTAAGTCTTGTTAGTGTGTCTTTTATTTTCTTTTGAAAATTGTAATGGAGTTAATAAGTTGTAATAACAAGTTTATATGTCAATAAAAATTTTTTATCCAATTTCTGATCTCTTTTGTGTCTTAAGTTATTGCTCTGATTGACACGACTGTATCATTGTCATGTTCCGAGCAATGCGTTCCGCTGCTATCGGTTCGGGACGTGACAAAAGTGGTATCAGAGCCTAGGTGTTCTTAAACCCTATGTTTGGCCGTGAGTATATGTCATTTAGGTCATTTTCCTTATTGTCACCCAGTGAGAATGGGTAGAGCTTGGGGTTATATAGTAAAAGAAGGATAGGATAATTAGTTTTTATTTTTATTAACTCTCATAATTCTTGAATAAGATAATTAACCCCCCTAATTTTTTTATAGGAACCTAGATTCAATGGAGGCGACTAGGTCTGGCTTTGTTCCCCAAGTAGCACTCGTAGATATCCAAGCTTATGCGGACCTAGTTAGGAGAGTCCAATTGTTAGAAAAGGCCGTGGAAGAGAGAGAGAGAGTTGAAGAGAAGAACCAAGCCATTAATTCTAGAAAGTTTACCTCGGCTAAGAAGAGACCTAATAAGGGTTGTAGTTCACAAAAAGGGAAGAACATTAAGAGAGAGAATGGTTGGGTAGCCCCTATATATTCATCTCGAGAAAGGTGTAAGTTTTATGGTAAGTATAATCATCAATCGGAAGTTTGTTGGTGAAATTCGGGAGCGTATCTGTGTTGCAGGAGCCTAGAGCATAAGATAGCTAAATGCCCTATTCCGACCAAGATGTACCAAGGAGAGACTCAAACTTTAGTAGGAGCCGAGCCTCCCAAAGAAGGAGTTGTCGAAGGTATCCCTCATTCTTAACCTTGAGTTAGTTCTTTCCCCATTCCGTATATCTTAAATTATTTTGCTTGCATAGTTACCTTAGTGATTTGTAGTTCCCTGTTCTAGTAGAAGGTGGTGAATTTGGAGACCAAATTCTCTTTAGTGGGGGAGGGTGTAACGCCCGGTAAATTATAAATGTTAAAATAGAAATAATTATCTATATTTTGAAGAGAAAAGATAATTATGAATCTTATAAGTTTTTATGAAGAATAAAATGAAATCTTCTTGTTAAAGATAAAATAAAATAAGGTCATCATATAAATAAATGGCGACCTATGTGGAAAAATTAAAAGACAATTGAATATTAAATTATCTCATTCCAATTCTAAATCAAGAAGAAATTTAATTATCGTTAATGAATTAATATTGTAGAGATAAAGCTGAGAATATATATATATATATATATATATATATATTAAGATAAATCTCATGGCAAATTATAGTTAATATATATATAATCTCTTAAACCACTTAATAGATATATTTCAAGCTAACCAGGTAACTTTAATCGGTAAGATTGTTAAGGAAATACATAAATGAGTTTATTGATAACAATATATATATATATATATATATATATGTTTAAAAGGCAACCTAAATTTGCATTAATAAATAATTTATCTGAATCAAAGTGGGCTAAAAGATCGTTAATGGGCTTTAACACTAAAATACATAAGGAAAATAAATAATAATTTATTCTAACCCAACTAAAAAAATTATGGGCTTTTGAGAATGTTACATATGGGCTCCGTTGGTTAACATATAACCATTAAGGGGTCTTAGAAATGAAAGAGGTTATTAACAAATAGGCTTCCACGCTAAGCCCATGCTCTGTTCGAACATAGGTCGACCTGCGAAGGTTTTGGGAGGTCACGGGAGGATAGCGGCTGAAGTTGGAAGGTTAACCCAATATAGGAAAGGATGAGAATATTGAAACGAACTAGGATTCTTATTTTACATAGGACTCTACGGGAGTCCCAAAACCTTATAAATCGGACATCCCCCTTCAGAGCAGCCTTACTGTTGCTGCTGCAGTTGCTGGGGGTCGCTGCTAACGTTGTGGAGGATCTTCTTCCTCTATCGTTCGTGTCTTCCTCCCTGTTCGGGATCGTGAAGGTCCTCTTCCTCTGTTTGTTTCACGTCCGTCTTCTTCCTTCATCAAAAGGGTAGTTGTTCTCTTCTCCCAGACCAAACACTGAACAGCATAAGAAAAAAGAAACTGTTAAACATGTTTCATCCATGTTCCTGCATTGTCTCCTTGCATGTTTCAGATAGATTTTTCCATTTTTGCATGTTTTAAGAAATTGCGCGCAGATTCCTTAATCTACAATGATCAACCTGTTGCAAACTCCCTTAATTAATTAATAAATACAGCATGTTTAAAATTCTTTAACTATGGAACCACTTACCTAAAAGGTTAGGCATGCATATAGCTAGATTCCCTATAGGTTTTCTTCTAGCCCAGACTAAACTTTATAAAACACCTGCACACTAATCTCTGCATCTTGATTCTGTTAATTCCATGCACGAAGTTTTCACGTTTTTTTTCTTTGCATGGGCGGACGTAGTTTTCAAGGCCAATTATCTTAGTTAAATAATAACTACAGCTTGCTAAAAAAATTTATATCCACGTAACCACGTATCTAAAAATCATAAAGTGTATAAGACTGGAATCCCCATGTTTTTCTCTAAATTTTCATGCCCTTATACGGTAACATTAACTAATTAACAATTTAATTAACAAAATAGTTGAGTTATTATAGTTATATGGCGAATCACTGTAGCGGGTAGTTAGGTTTCTTGGCTTTGACGGCTTGTTTGTGGGCGCTAGAGTGAGTTTTGACCGTTAAATTTCACGGGGTTATTCTCGGGTCAATGAGCGTAGTCGTGCGGGTGGTATCTTCTTTTTCCCATCCTAAGATAGTCCTCATTTCAAGCAAATTTTTTTTAAGCATCATGTTAGGTAGAGTTTTTGTGGTATATAGATTGTGCGATTCTGACGTGTATAAGTCGAGAACTTGGGACTTAAAGGGCTCTGCACTGTTCATCAATTTAATAATACCCGGTCAACATTAGTTATTTTAAAAATAAAAATATTTTCCCCTTTTATCTTTATTCTTTAAAAAAGCCTTATCTCTATCTTTCTCTTTCAAAAAATAATATATATATATATATATAATATAGATATATGATAATATGCATCCTATCGAAAACATGCTATTTTCTAAAATATTAAAATAAATAAAAATAAGATATGAATTGGCATCTATTCAAATAGACGCGAATGCCTATTTAATTTAATAAAAAAAATAAATGAGAAAATCATGGAATTGACGTCCATCCGAGTGGACGCTAATTAAATATATGGTGATTCCGTATACGGATGTCAATTTTATGTTTTATTTAAAAAGCAGATAAAAATCATGAATTAGCGTCTTTGCATAAGGACACGGATTTTGTAATTGGCGTCTTCTTGATTCGACGTCGATTCTTTCTCTCACCGTTTTATCAGATTTTGAGCCATATCGCCGGTCTTCTGGCACTGCTATCTCAAGCCCGAGATAGAGTCCCTATTTTCACGAGTTTTCATGATGACACCTCAATTCTTGGAGATTGAATGACCCTCCGCTGGATATTCCTTCTGCCGGATTGGAAGTTTTTTCTCTAATGCCTCCGTAAACCTCCGCTAGCCTTGGAATCCCTGAAGACAACTTGGCGGGTTGTACCCTCAAAACCCTGGAACCTTATTTATCGTGTTACTCTAAAGAAACATGATGCCCTAGTCATCATAGAGCGATGTTTCTAGTGTTCTGTAAGAGAGTATTATCACTGCATAGAATTTGCGTCCAGGGTAGTTGACGCCAAAATGGATATAGCGTCCTGTACATGTGACGCTATTTTCCCTCGTGCCTTTACTGTTCACGGAATTAGCGACCACCTTAGTGGACACGAATTCTATAAGTGGCAGCGGCCTTAGTGGACGCCATTTATCCCAGATTTTATGAATGTCCCGATTTTATATGAGTTTCATCGCAAAG
Organism: Amorphophallus konjac; assembly: GCA_022559845.1. Taxonomy (NCBI): domain Eukaryota; kingdom Viridiplantae; phylum Streptophyta; class Magnoliopsida; order Alismatales; family Araceae; genus Amorphophallus; species Amorphophallus konjac. The sequence continues at coordinate 273,807,913 of CM040126.1, forward strand.
TCATCCTTGCACAAAGTTCTGTTCTTGAACTCCCCATTCCGTGAATCTACCTTATTATTCCTACAATTATTTATTCCTTTGGAACTCTATTGGCTATAAACTATAGTGGATGTCTAGATATTTACATGATTCAATACCTGACATTAATGGGGCCTGGTTTGGTCCTGGGAGGAGCACCCGAAAGTACTTGTGCCCATGGGAGCTATATTGACCACGGTGTGACAGTGCTCCGAAGTGCACGACTTTCTAGATTAGTCTATGACATTCCACTCTCTCTTGCGACATGAAAATACATGATATTACTTGATGTGCTTGACTCGACATGATACTTGCTAGAACTTTAAATAGCCAATATCTCATGACATGACTTGATATTACATGCTTGATATCCTTGTTAACTTTGCTTGATATATCTCAAAATCTTGCTAGTTCATCCTTATTATTTCTTGTTACTCCACTCTCAATATTATCTTGCATTCTCTCGTACTTGATCATGGCAAATTGCATAAATCATTAATTACTTTAAGCAAGTCTGGATTAGAGATATAATTCCTACTGAGCATTCGCTCATCTAATGTATTCCCCATTTTTCAGGTAATCAGGTGGCTTGCAAGGCCATGATTCCAATGGAAAGGGAAAGTGTGCAAGAGAGCTCCTAAAGATAGATGACCTGTGTCTTTTACTTTTCTTGAGTCTAGATTAGAATTTTGTATTAAGTCTGGTTAGTATGTCTTTTATTTTCGTTTGGAAATTGTAATTGAGTCAATAAGTTGTAATAACAAGTTTATATACCAATAAAGTTTATTTTATCCAATTTCTGGTCTCCTTTATGCCTTAAGTTATTGCTTTGATTGACATGACTGTATCGCGGCCACATTTCGAGCAATGCGTTCCGCTGCTATCAGTTTGGGACATGACATGTCGAACCTCTTGATTCCCTTGGTTGGTGATACCATGAGAAATATGTGATTTTCCACTTGAAATTCCAATTCTCTCCTCCGGTTATCAGCATAACCGTTTTGCCTTGACTGAGCGACCTTCAATCTTTCCCTGATCAACTGAATATTCTGAGTGGTATCTTGTACAATATCAGGTCCTAACTAGCTTTTATCTCTAGCCTCGCTCTAACACAAAGGTGATCTACAGTTCCTACCATAAAGAACTTCAAAAGGCGCCATCTTGATGCTGGACTGATAACTATTATTATATGCAAACTCTATTAATGGTATGTGCTCATGCCAACTACCACCAAAGTCTATCATGCATGCTCTCATCATGTCTTCAATAATCTGATTTTTCCTCTCAGTCTGCCGATCCCTCTAGGGGTGAAAAGTCATGTTGAGATTTAATCTCGCCTCTAAAGATGATTGCAATCCTTTCCAAAAATGAGAAGTAAACCTCGGATCTCATCAGAGACTATAGATGTAGGAATTCCATGAAGTATCACTACTTCATTAATGTAAAGTGCTGCCAGTACATCCACCGTCCGACGACTCTTGATAGGCAAAAAGTGAGCAGACTTTGTCAAGTGATCCACGATCACCCATATAGCATCAAACCCACCTCAGGTTCTCGGTAAGCCAATAATGAAGTCCATGCCAATACTATCCCGCTTCCATTTTGGTATCTCCAATGGTTTCAACTTCCCAACAGGCTTAAGGTGCTCAGCCTTAACTTGCTGACAAACTAAGCATCGGATCACAAATTCTACCACTTCTCTCTTCATATTAGGCCACCAGAAAGTACCTTTCAAATCTTGATATATCTTAGTAGCACCTGGATGAATAGTGTATCTAGACTGGTGTGCCTCTTCCATGATCTTATTCTTGATGTTGGGGTAGTCAGGCACACACTTCCTCTCACGAAATAGCAACCTTCCATCAAGTGCCAGCTTAAATTCAGGTCGCTAGTCCAACATATCCTTGATCTCTACGAGCACAGGGTCATCATTTACAACTCTTTGATCTCCATGAACAAATTAGGATGGAGACTCATATTAGATAAAATGACACGTTCCCTCTCTTCGACCATTTCTAAGTTCAATCTTGAAAATTGCTCTAGCAATCGCCACTCATGAAGCATACAACTTGCCAGTAAAGCCCTCGGCTTCCTACTAAGAGCATCTGCCACAGTGTTTCCCTTTCTAGGATGACACTGTATGGAGAAATCAAAATCCTTTAGATATCCCAACCATCGCCTTTCCCTCATATTAAGTTCCTTTTGAGAAAATAAGTATTTCAAACTCTTATGATCTGAATAGAGAATAAACTACTCTCCATAAAGGTAATGCCTCCAACTCTTTAAGGAAAAAACCACCGCGGCTAACTCTAGATCATGCACTGGATAATTCCCTTCGTGCTTCTTTAGCTGTCTTGAGGAATAAGCAATCACTTTTCCTTGTTGTATTAATACATAACCCAAACCAATTCCAGATGCATCAATATAAACTTTAAACTTCTCTCCTTCGATTGGTAATGTTAGCACAAGTGCAGTGGTCAAACAATTCTTTAAAGTTTGAAAACTTTTCTCACACTCCTCAGTCCATTCAAATGAGTTCTCCTTCCTGGTCAATCTCGTTAATGACATAGCAATTTTTGAGAAATCCTTGATAAAACGCCTGTAATAGCAAGCTAATCCTAGAAAACTTAGAATTTCAACTACATTTATAGGTCTCTCCTAATTCCTTACTGCCTTGACTTTTTTAGATAGATCAATAGAGATTCCTTCCTTGGAGATTACATGTCCTCGAAATGAAGCTTCCTCTAACCAGAAATTACACTTACTAAACTTGGCATATAACTTGCTACTCCTCAATAGTTGCAATGCTATCCTCAAATGCTCCTCATGCTCTTCCTTAGATTTTGAATATACCATAATATCATCAATGAACACCATAATAAATTGATCAAGATGTGGCCTATATATACTGTTCATCAGTTGCATAAACGCTATAAATGCATTGGTTAGTCCAAAAGGCATAACTGTGAATTCATAATGCCCATACTTGCTTCTAAAAGTCATCTTGAAAATATCTTCCACCTTGATCCTTAGTTGATGATACCTAGATCTGAGATCAATCTTTGAGAAATACCGAGCTTCTGAAATCTGGTCAAATAATTCATCAATCCTCGGCAGTGGGTATTTATTCTTGATGATTAACTAGTTTAGTTGTCGATAATCTATGCACAATCTCATAGAACCATCCTTCTTTTTAACGAACAAAACTAGCGCTCTCCACGGAGAAGTGCTTGGCCTAATAAATCTTTTCTTTAGCAACTTTAGCAGTTGGTCTTTCAATTCCTTCAGTTCATTGGGGGACATCCGATAAGGAGCTTTAGATACGAGGCCAGCACCAGGAATAAGATCAATAGTGAATGTTACCTCTCTCTCTGGGGGTAAACCATGCAAGTCTTCTGGAAACATATCAGGGTACTCCTTAACCACTTGAATCTCATCGAGGTTCGATCCTCTATGCTCAGCTATAGTAACAAAAGCTAGAAAAGCTACACATCCTCTCCTCATAAGCTTATCAGCTCGAAGGGCTGAAATCAGAGATGGACCACTATGACTCCAAAGACCTGAGTAGACAAGTCCAGGGTACTTACTAAAGGTCACTATACCCTTCTTGCAATCTATAAGAGCTTCATGTCTAGACAGCCAGTCCGCTCCTAGGATGACATCGTACCCGCCCATCTCTATGCAAACCAAGTCAGCAGATAAATTTTGCTCACCAACTAAAACTTTACTTTCAGGGTAATGATATTTTATCTCATTCTCAGCTCCAATAAGGCTAGTGACAACTAACTCAGGTTTCAACAAAATAGGCTTCACAGGTAGCATAGCAGCAAAACATCGAGAGATGAATGAATGAGTTGCTCCGGTATCAAATAAGACAAAAGTAGTCTTGGAACAAACATCAAGAGTACCTTCCACAGTACCTCCCTCACCAGTAGGTTCCACCTCTTGTAGTGCTTGAAGACATCCTTGCCTCTTCGCTCCTCCTTGGCGCTTCTCACTCACAGCTTGCTTATTAGGTAGTAGAGAATTAGGAATCCGATGATCGTGATTGTCGCAACGAAGACAAGCCCCCAATCTCCTCCAACATTCCTCAGCTCGGTGCCCGGCTTTATCACAATGCTTATAAAATTCCTTCGACGGAGTAGCTATAGGAACTAATTGTTTCTCATTCTTCTTAGCTTTCTTGTCCTTATGAAAATCTCCTTCCCCATTAGGCCTCTTCTTATAGAAAGAAGCCTTAAAAGAGCCCGAACTAGTGACCCGCTCCTTCTTGTCTCATCCACGAATCTTATCAGATAATTCAGTGGCATCCTCCAACAGTTGCACTTTTCTAACCATCTCCACATAAGTCTGCACATCCATTGGGGCCAATTGAGTGATATATTGAGGTTTGAGTCCATTAAGAAACTTTCTCACCTTCAGCTTTTCCGTGCCCACTAAGTGTGGTGCATACTGAGATAATCTTGAAAACTGAGCTTCATATTTAGCTACAGTTAAGCTTCTTTGTTTTAAGGTGGTAAACTCCGCAGCCTTCCACTCTTGCACCTGATCAGAAAAGTACTTGTTATTAAATTTGTAACGACCCAAGATCTGGATATCGGGAACCACGCGATATCATTCGGATCCTGGCCCGCCGCCCATGAGCCGGAAGGCTCGGAAGGGCTAAAGGGTTGGTGTGGATATGCATTGAAATTCCAAACAATAGCAAGAAAGTAAATCTATAATTCTAACATGAATAAAATTAGATTTTATAACAATTAAATAAGCTACAGACCATCTTGCTTTTGGATCACCAAGCGGTACAAACCAGAAAGATAGAAAACATAGAATGCCATTTTACAATCCAAAACTAGATCCATCAAGGTTAAACGCGTATTCCAATCTCTTCTTAAATGAAATGAAAGTTGGCAAAGAAAACCTAAAATGAGCAAAGAGTTGGCGAGATGGGGAATCAACTTAGTGAATGTAGGACGCGAGTCTTTCATTCGTTTTGTTGTCATTTGCCACATAAGAACATTGGATAGCTCACCTCAAATTGTCCACAAGTCTACTTTTCATGACAATCCTGCTTTTGGATCTCCAAGCGGTACAAACCAAAAAGATAGAGAACATAGAATGCCATTTTACAATCCAAAATTGGATCCATCAGGGTTAAACGTGCATTCCAATCTCTTCTTAAATGAAATGAAAGTTGGCAAAGAAAACCTAAAAAGAGAGGACCTTTCACCAGAGAGACATATTCAAGGGTGAGCGAGAACACAAAATGATAGGCATTTATATGGATCTGCCTTGCTTAGATCTATGGATTATGGATTGGAAGGAGGGCCCACCCTAATCTTTGTTTCCAAGAATGGTTCCACCAAAGCATGTGACGCAACGAAAAGCCTCTTTCTTCTTGATTTATGGGCACTTCAAAAAATCCAAGTAGTCTTGTCTTTCCTGTTGGCTATTAGTGGACTCTTATCAGAGGAGCTACTTATTCTTGAATTTGAAAGGACTCCTTACCTTACCTATTACCGACTCGGGCCAGACTCTTTAACATCAGAATCAGATGATTTCACGATAAAAGTAGCTCAAGAGACAGACCCTCTGGCACTCGGCTATGAGGAGATAGGTGATGAGGCTACATCAACTACCGCAACATCTTAATAATTGATTATTCAAAACTAAACGAAATGGCACGCTTAGTTTTTTTTGAAATAAAGCCACAAGCGCATCGTAAGCGCCTTCCTTGACTGCAAGACCCACCCAGCAGGGAAGTTGGCCTTAGTGATCCGACTGTGCCGAGTGGAAGGGCAGTCGCTCAATGGATCAAAGTGACTCTAGGGTGGCTGATCTTCCCCTATAATAATAGTTCACATCGATGGGAAGGTTTGGCACCTCGATGTCAGCTCTTCGCCCATATTCTCATAGGCTATAGTATGTTCCAAGGGTTGGGATCTTCGCCCATTAAAGCGGTACGTGAGCTGGGTTCAGAATGTCATGAGATAGTTCGGTCCATATCCAGTGTGGGCGTTAGAGCATTGAGATGACCTTTCGCTAGTATGAGAGGGCCGGGAAGGACGCACCTCTGGTGTACCAGTTATCGTGCCCACGATAAACGCTGGGTAGCCAAGTGCAGAGCGGATAACTGTTGAAAGCATCTAAGTAGTAACCCCACCCCTGGATGAAGCGACAAGAAGATTAATTCTTGATGCAAAGGCTGGTAATATATAAAGTCAGTTCAAACTAATTGAGATTTTCAAGCACAAGGCTTTAGGGAAGGAATCAGGTGATAAGTATGGCCCCAAAGAAGGCTAGATCGTAGAAGCGAGTTATACATCTATGAATCCTTCATGTGAGCTCAACGAGTACCCACGATTCCCAGTAGGAGTCGGCATCCAGTCCACAAGTACAGTCAACAGGGAAAACAACGTACCCAAAGCCGAGTGAACACTCAGCCTGGCAAGCTGGCAACTAAAGAACCTCCGACTGGCACGCTCCACTCCTAGGAGAACACCACACCTGAAAATCAGGGGTGAGCCTCATCTCATTGGCTCAGGAGGGGTCCCGCGGGTCCCCACCATAACAAAAGCGATAAAAAGAGTGCAGTAACAGAAATAACGACCATAAAGGAAAGCAGCAAGAACAACAACAATGGAAGCAATAGAGACAGAATGTCGGTACAACACGGCGATGGTGACTTGAACCAGACGACGGTCAACTAGGGAAAACACACACATCGACCTTCTACGCAAACCTGACCCCACGGTCGGGCAGCCCATCCTAGCAGACGGAACCACAGACAAGGTCACACAGCCACACACCTTGCACCAACATTCTCAGGAGAATCTCTCGATCCCGAACTAGAACCAGCGGAAGAACCACGCCCCACACACACACACCGGGCAACACCAGCCCGACTGTCGGAAGGCCACGCAAAGCGGAACAGACCGAGCCACCAGAACAGTAACTACACCGAAGAGAAACCCGCACTGAAACCTCTCAGGTGACAGGAGTACTACCCCACTAACAACGAGACCGGAAGCGTCCTCTGATGACTTACACAGTAGCCTCAAGTGTCTCCCTACTGGCCCTCAGGCGGAAACTGAGACACGGTACACTGGACCATAGAACAAAGACTAGCTGGGGTTGTGCTCATCAGCACTCATCCACTGCCCCCGACCATGTGTGCACACACAAACCATTTGCTCTAGGTTGGTCCTCTAGCCAGTTTTCCCCCCAGCCGGACTCAGGCTGCAAAGGCAAGGGGCCCTTAAATAATCGGCCTAAAAACCACTACACAGGACGAGCCTCCACCACTCCCAGGTGGGTCGGCACACGAACGTGCCCAGGTCAGCTCCGCCAAGTGGGTAGAGTCACCAAGGCGAGAACTCACTACAACCACGGAAACCACCAGAGTACCACCGGTCCACACCAAACCAACACGAGGTGACTCACAAGCATGAGAACCAAGAACCACTAGCCAGACAGGTAAACCACAACTACCAGCCCACAGAAGATGAACCAAGGCATGAGACAGAAACAAAAGGACCAGGGTCCACGACTCCTATGAAGATACCTAGCCGTGATCACGACCCTCACGCGGGAACACCCTCAGCAGTCACGGGGCTCTCGCGGGGACAGTCAACACGAGTAGCCCGACACAAGAGTGACTGTCCATACTCTACAAGAGATAGTGTTGGCCCACACCACCAAACCAGAACCAATAGAACACACGGAACCAAACAGACACGCATTCTGCAAGGCCACCCCTCGAATGGACAACCCGGAACACCCAAAACCTTGGAACAACACACCCCGGGCTGAAGGGGGCTAGAAGGCAAGGGTTTTGGCTTCCCAGGGGTCTGGGCGGCCAGACCATTGGTCACCCAAGAGGCGGGGCGGCCACTCCCTTGGTCGCCCAGAGTACCAGGTCTGGGCAGCAATCCCGAAGGCCGCCCAGAAGGGCTGGGCGGCCAGTGCCATGGCCGCCCACCTTGGGCTGAAAGGGTGCCTGGGCGGCCACCCTTCTGGTCGCCCAGGGGTCTGGGCAGCCACTACCCTGGCCGCCCATACAATGGGCTAATGAAACCACACGCGAGTAGAATGGCTAACCCATTGCCCGTCTGAAGACCTGGGCGGCCAAGACCTTGGCCACCTTCTACTGGGCGGCCAGAGCCATGGCCGCCCAGCCCTGGATGCGACGGCCACCTCCGTGGCCGTCTCCTACAGTTTCTACGGAAAACAACAACAGAGCTCCCTGAGAGCTCAATCTAAAGCGCCCCGTTCGTCAATGGATGAAGGGGAAACATGGGGAATCATCCCTGGACCATTCTACCACCGAAAATCACATTCAATCCATCAAGCAAGGCCTTATTCGGTGTTGGGTCCCGCGAGGTGCAAACGGATCTAGAAGGGGGGTTGAATAGATCCTTTCAAAAGCTTTGGCCTATTTAAAAACTCTTAGCTATCGGAAGCATGAACCACTCCTATAAAGTGAATGAATCACTTAGGCACAATGCACAGCGGAAATAATTAGAGTGGCTCAAATGAAAAGACTTGGATTACAAGCGATAAACCGTCAACACTTCTTTAAGCACTTTTGTGATCTTTGAGAGATACAAGCCTTGTAGAGTAGGGATCATAAAGCATAACACTAGAACATGAATTAGCTTGTAACAAGCGTGCGTGTGTGTATGCTATGTTGATCACTCAAAGTGTATATGTGTGTGAATGTAGTGGTGATCAACCAAGGTGCATGCGAGTCTAAGCAAAAGAAACACTTAGCAATACTTTCACCTTGGCGCCTGTGTGCAAGGGTGCAGCAGGCCGCCGAAGGAATGCAGTCAAAGTGCTAAGCCCAATTAAAGCACAGATAAAACCGAAGGTGCAAATCTGAGTGCTTGAGTGTGTAAATAAGATAACCAAGTTTGGAAGCACACGAACCTGTGAATGGGGGTAGAAGATATAGATCAATCGCATACGATGAACAACCCACAACACAGGGATTTTTAAGGTGGTTCGGTTGCAACCCCGCAACCTATGTCCACCCCTCACCAAAACCCGGTGAGGCTTCCCTACTGACTCACAGCTTGACCGGGGACACGCCCCAAACCACAGAACAGAGAAAGCCCTCTTTCTATCTTCCTACACACAAAGCCGGCAGGGACGGCTATACCGCAGATCGGAGAACTTTCGATTGCCTTCCTACTAACCACCGGTAGGGACGATCTTCAGTTTCAATAGATTGAATGAAATGAAAATAGAACAAGATGAAAATGCTCAAACAAGATATGATGATATGCTAGAATGAACTAGATCTTGTCTGAGATTGTTGGATCTTGAATCTGTTGCTTTGATCTTCCTTTGATCCTTTTGAGTTGATGGAGAAGATATAGGATATAGCTTGATCTTTCCTTTGAATCTCCTTGAGTTGATGAAGAAGAATGTTGGATGTAGCTTTGATCTTCCCTTGAGTTGATGAAGAGGTTTGGATGTAGCTTTGATCTTCCTTTTGATCTCCTTTGTGAGCTTGCTTGCTTCTCTTCTTCCTTGGAGATTGAGGGCTTCAGATGTAGGCTTGAATCCCTTGGATTGGATGTAGAACTTCTGCATGGAGTACTGTTCACGGCTACAATACCTCTTCTTCCTTGGAGCTCCTCTAGCCTCTCTTCATCTCTCTTTGCTCCAAATGATCAACTAGGGTTTCTAACCCACTTGTGTTGGTTTTATATCTCTTTGGATGGTCAATAAACACATCCCAGACCAGATCCACATTTTGTTGGTGATTATGTGATTTTTGAATTAAAGAAATCCATGGGGAATGGTCTTTCTCGAAGTGGAAAATAAAGTCAACATTAAAGGCTCGGGGCTGGCGGTCGACCTGTGGCTTCTAGCGGTCGACCGCTACTGAGAAACGCTGCAGACGGATGTTCCTTGGGATTTTTGGTCGACCGCTACTGGGTTGGCGGTCGACCGCTACTGAGAAAGCTGCAGCCTGGAGGTTGCTGGCAGGGGCGGTCGACCGCCCCTGTGCTGGCGGTCGACCGCCAACTGGGCAGAACCTGGGTTTTTCCGGGTCGGTCCATTAACTGCTTTAGCTCCGCCGCTTAAGTTCTTTAGCTGCTCGTTCATGTCTGTAGCATCAACCTTGATTGTCTTGAAGATTTCTATTGATTATATTGCTCCTATAATCAAAAAAAAATTCCGGGGGCTCTGCCCCCGGAAACCCCCGCAAGGGGTGCGCCCACTTGACCCCCGCGACCTGACCGGGCAAGTCGATCCCCGCGACCTGACCTTGCAGGTCGATCCACGTGCGAGGGCGCAATCATTAAGCTTTCACATTTGTCATCTCCACTCCATTCCTTGGATTATCTTGTAGCATGCTGTCAAGAAGTTGCACTGACCTTGAACCATCCATAAGGCAAGACATGCACTGACCATATGAAGAATATGCAATGACCTTATGTGTGATGCTATTCAGCTTGATTTCTATGCTTGAAACATGCTATATTTTCGTGCATCCAATATTGTCATATGCCTTGATATATGTGTATAAAGTTGCCTAGATTTATGTGCCATTCTTGATCTTTTACACTGGAAGTATAATGACCACCAATATTATATTGTCATATGCCTTAATATCTGTGTACTGGAAGTATGATGACCTGAAATGTATGAATATTAACAATATCAAATGTAGGTATAGTTCATTAATGACTATAGAGGCACACATCATCAAAACCATAAAATTAATCATGTTCAACATTCGGCCCAAAACTGAAGCTCAAACCCCCGGCATGCTCAAACCCCCGAACAAGGCATGGAATCGATGGGGGAAACACGGAGGGAAGTAGGGAACCACATCCAAGGCCTCAATCCAACATCAAACAAGGCCCTAAAAGGCCAAATCTGCCACTCAACCCTCCCGGCATGCTTAAACACCCATTCTCTCAGCCTCACCGATCATGGAATCGCAGGAAATCACGCGGGAAGGAGTGGGGAACCATCCCCCAACCTGATAGGCACTCCAAAGCTCATCCAAACTGTTGACCGAAGATTCTCGAATGGACAAGAATGGGGGGTTGAATTGTCCCCACCAAGCACAATGGTAGTTTTTAAAATTATGCAGCGGAATGAAACTAACTACCAACACGAGATACGATCAAACGAAATATATGTTATGAAGAATGCTATTCTCTCAAGCTTACTGCTCCACATGATCAATATGAAAAATATAGACAAGCAAACCACAATCAAACAAGATGTAAGACAGATTTTTTAGGTGGTTCGGGACCACGACAGGCTCCCTACGTCTACCTCTCATCAAAACGGTGAGGATCCACTCGCTTCGAAATGAAGCGCACAGAGCTTTCCCTCCAAAGACACGGAGACGTCGTCTCCTACACCATCCGCCATGGATCAAGAAACACACATACTCGCTACTACAGCCGCAACACAATATACCACAACCGTACATAGGCGGTTCAACACTCACAGTGTCTGAGTTCGGAAATAAAAGATATTTTCAATACATGCACATGAACTCAATGGAAAGCATTAGAATAGATGAAAAAGGGTGAAAGAAATTAATCCTCAAGAGATGAAAGGGTCGGAGGAGATCCTTATTGAAGAATAGGTTGGAGGGAAGTCGAATGATTTCGATTTGAACATCACCGCGTGATGTGACACACTAAGGCAAATGATGAAGAATGCAGTAGGTGAATGTGGGCCCTTGGACCTTATTCGTAAACACAATCGTAAGACTCGAGGTTGATTGGAAATCGCCGACCCACCGTGCACACCCGTTACCCGTGGTGACTCGGTGATGCCGAGTCGAGGTGGTGGAACAAGACCCTTGCCGGTAGAGGGCCAGCAAGGCTATGGTTTTCCCTCCTGAGGGTACAGTGCCCAAAATCAAGGGCGGACCAGGTGCCTTGAGGGCATTGGGTCACTCTCTCACTTTAGCCCACGGTGGTCGCACATAAACTGGAAGCTCCGGGAACGAGCACTCTCTCACCGACCAGCGGACTAGTTTCACAGATATTAAGTGAACAAATACAGAGGAGAGCAAGGGCAGAAGCTCACCTGGTTGGTTTGAAGAAACGAACCCCGTTCGGAGACGATGGGCGAGCGGGGAAGTGTGGGTTCCCCGCACACTGCGCCGATGAAGCTTCGGCCGAAGACCTGCTAGTACAAAACTACTCGCACAGGAGGGTGATCGTGGGGTGGGGAAAATAGAGGTTACATTTAAACACTACCTCCACGTAGGGAGGAGCGCTAAGCCGGCCAGGCGGGGTGGGGAGATTTGCTTGAATTGCGCCGATGGAGCACCCTGCCGAATCTGCCCAGGTCTGGAACAGCAGGATAGGGAGTCGGTGTAGTCGCCCCTGTGCACTCCCCCGAGCTCAGAAGTCACCGAAACCAGTTCCGAATTGTTGCTAACTGACCCTGGTATGCTGGTGAATTTTGGTAGAAGGCTCCTTCATCACCACCAGTCGGAGTGGACCCTGGAACAGGTGCCCTGCGCTCTGACTTGTTCTGGTTCCAGGATGCAGTAGCAGAAATATCCGGGTGCCACGACCGCTCCCAAAGCCCGAACGAGGCGAGACCAAAACGATAACGACCGCAGACGAGTCCTCTTCGAATGGCCACCAGGGAGGGCACCAGACGATGTCGGGGCAGAGAGGGAGAGCCTGTTGAGTGGGGAGGTGTCTGGTCAGGTCCTGAGTGGCCTGATCTGCGCACCCGAGGGAGAAAAATTGGAAAACGTTCCTCCGGATGCCAAACGGGATGCCGTCTTCTGCTGATGGAAGTAGATTTGATGTAGAAGACCCCGGCCAGACGACGTCTTCAGAAGTGATGGGGTGTGGCCGTGGGAGCTTCTGCACTGCAGCTCTGGTCCAGTTTCAGGTCCCGATTGCGCAGTCGGACGAGAACGAACCCTTCGGACAGTAGGGATGTCGGATGCCGGCGAGACCACCTCGGTTGCGAAGCTATCTTGACGAACTTTCCGTCGATGTATAGTATGTCTCTAGACTACGCCGAATGACCTCGGGTCAGGTTATGCAAGTCGGGCTTCTGCTGCTGCCTGCGAACTGGATAGAGCAGGAAGGTGAATGATGTTGGTAATGGTGGGGAGGGGTGAAGGGACTGCAATGGGGAGAGGGCTAATGGCTGTGGGGCTTGGATGGGAGTGAGTAGAGATGGTGGAGAGGCTGGAGAAGAGGGTTGGGTCGCAGCTAGCAGGTGGAGGGGGAGGGAGGTGCGGCCAAGGGTGGAAGGTGAGAGAGAGGGGGGGGGCGCAAATGGGCTTAGGGGAATGGGGAGATGGGTTAATGGAGGGGTTAATGGTGGCCTAGGGAATGGGAAGGGTTGCCTTGGGGAGGGGAACGGGTGCTTGGGGGAAGGGATTCCCCCTTGGGAAGGTGAAAGGTTGTATGGGGAAGGGGAAAGGTTACTTGGGAAGAGGGAGAGGTGCCTAGGAGAAGGGGATTCCACCTAGGGGTTGGAGGGGGATTAAATGGGAGGTATGGGGAAGGGGGAGGGGTCTTAATTAGAGGTGAATAGGGAGGAGAGAGAGTGAATTTCAAAATTGGGGGTGGGGAGGAGAGAGAATGGGGTTCGCCCCCTTTAGAGAGAGAGAGAGAGAAATAGAGAGAGAGCTAGAGAGGTAGAGTGAGAGAGAGAGAGAGAGCACAAGGGTTTCAATATTCAACTCAAATTTTTTCATTAGTTCCAAATGGAGGGTTTGGAGTCCTATTTATAGGGAACTCCAAAATTTACAAAAAGTCCCTGCTAAAAAGACTAATGACATATTTCTAGGGGGAAGGGGGCGCAAGTGGGCCAAGCCCAAGTGATTGGGCCCATCACCCACATGATGACTACTAGACTTAGGAACATAACCACATAACATAGGTACTGGACTCAATTAAAAGACAAATTACATCAAGATGACTCAAAATAAAGACAAGAAGTACACCAAAGTGATCCATCAAAGTGCTGTGGAGGCCTGGATGACATGGAGCTCAAGTCTGGCCCACATCGAAAGGAAGGGAGGTCCCGAGCCAGAGGGAATCATGGGTGATGCCCTCATCAATTCCCCTGACAGCGAAGAGCTCGACTCTGTCGAGTAGGGGCCCTCCCTGCTGCGATACTGCTCCAATAGGTCGGGGTCCAGCTGCTGGAGATCCTCCCGACTCACCTAGGCGTCGTCCGACGGTGGCCGTCCCTTCCACCTAACCAGATATCGCTCATACGCCTTGCTCCGTGTGGTGGTGATCTGTTCACCTAATATCCTCTCTACTTGATCACGCTGGTTTCTCGGGCCGGATGGAGCTCTCGTTTGTGTAGGGACTCTCTCAAGGGGTGGGATAGGCTGAATCTCCTCACTGGGTGTCACCGTGGGACCCTTGTAGGGCACCAGGTCAGCTACATTGAAAGTGGGACTTACTCCGTATTTCTTGGGGAGGTCCAACACATAAGCATCAGTGCCAAGGCGTCTCAAGACCTGAAAGGGGCCTGCTCCACGAGACCTCAACTTTGAGATATTTCCAGGGAATAATCTCTCAGTTCTCACCATCACAAAATCACCAACTTGGAATTCTTGGTGGCTGCGGTGGGAATCGGCTGACTTCTTATAAACCTCATTGCTATTGTTGATTTGTTTGCGAATAGTGCCATGCAGTGTCATGAATGATGATCCTCTAAAGATGAAGGGAGGGCCTGGACAACCAAATTCAGCCCTATCAAGTGTTACATTAGTTTTGACGGACTTAGGGGGACCGGGGCATCCATAAATGGCTCTATCATGCATGGACTTTATAACAATGGTTGGAGGGCCGGGGCATCCATAGGGGAATCTATTGCGCATGGGTATAGCAAATGCCAGGGATCCCGAACATCCATGAAGGTTCGTAACATGCTTAAGGCCAATGATGAATGTGGGATGACCTTTGGACCAATCATACATCCGACTTGACATGTGGGTGTCATGTATGAAAGGACCCGACTTTCTATTCATGCCAAGAGGTGTGATGTGCCAAGACATAGGAATTCCTTTCCCATAGGTGACTTCCTTGTGTGGGTGGTGGGGTGGCCTTCGAGCTTCCACTCAAAAGGGTCATAGTGGTCAAAGAAGGTATGTGTCATGGAGTGGGGCACTTTCTTGTTTCCTAGGTGTATTTCTCCCATGGTCATGATACCCTTGGTGTGGGTCGGGTCTAGAGAGAGGTGGGCTTGGTCTATCCTGGTGGGTTAGGGTAGGAAAAGGTTGGTGGTGAGTAAGGTGGGTGGGTATAGGAAGGGATCGAAGGGGTCATGGTAAGGGTCACCTAGGGAGAGGAACTCTAGGTCCTCATGGTCCTCACATAGTGGTGAGTCATCCTCCTCTAATCGAACAATTGGGTCAAAGTTCATGAATGGAGGGCTTGATGTTCTACCCGAGATAAGCAACTCTAGTTTGCGGATAGCATCGGGCTCATCGGGTGTAGGGAGGAATAGAAGAAGGTCGCTAGTGTAGCAACCCACAGTGTAAATCGAGGAGATGGACCCGACACATAGGTGTAGGAGGTCAAGGCTCCTAGGTCGGTCGGCTACAGTGGTCAACATGCCAGTTAACTCCATTTGCCAAGATAGACCCTTAAGAAGATCCCCTAATGTTTCCACTTGATAGGATGATTGGATTATGGTGTGATAGGTGGATAAGGGTACTATAGGAAGGTTTTGTTCCATCGGAGGACAAACATGGGCCATGATATCTCTAATTGGGTTCTCCTTCAGCCAACATAAAAGGGGTTCTCCTAAGATGAGCTCGGCCCCAACTAGGGAGGGTGGTGTAGGGTGAAGATCACTGTGCGAGGTTTCTTCTTCAACTTGGACATGTGTTTCCCCCACAGTCGGGATGGTGACCATGGTGTTCTCCTCCTCTAGGTGGTCGGGTGTGTGAGCCAGGGCGCTTCTTACACATGGGATGGGAACTTCCCGGCCTAACTCATGACATTGTGACTCGTATTCTTCTTCCCAATCGGGGGAGGCCTCATGTACCTCAATCTCATTCTCATCCCTTTGGGGTGTAGAGGTTTTGCTTTCCAAGGGAAATGGAAGGTCTTTTGGGGATGGGGTGATGATAGCTGGTGTGGGGTGCACCCAGGGTGGTGAGGGTGTTCGAACTTGGGTTGTGTTTGGGAGTGGAAGAAGTGGAGACCTAAGTTGGGGTAGGATTGTGGTTGGTAGTGGAAGATGGGTGGGTTGAGGAGGATTGGGTTGATTGGTTTTGGGGGGTGTGTCTCTCTTAGGGGAAGATGGAGGGGTGGTGGTGGGGGCCGTGGAAGCTTGTGGGGTGTGGGTTTGATGGAGGATTTTGGGTTGGGTGGTGGCCAATTTGGTTTGAATCGTGGTGGTGATCGGGATTGGAATCATTTGGTGTGGTGGAGTTTGGGCCCTAAGGGAGGTCTTGGGTTGACTGGGAGGGAAAGGGGGAGTGGGAGTGCTCCTCGGGTTATGATTCTCAAGGTAGGAGTGGGAAGGTCGGGGAGTGAAGATCTTCCTAACCTCAATCTTTATCTCTTCCCATGAGTCTATGGGTCCTTTGGCTTCCCATACAAATTCATCCCGTGGTGACCAAGCTCTAGGGCCGTGGTTCCTTTTTGCTTCGAACCGCTCAAGTCGGGTGGTGAGGGTATCTATATAGTTATGAATTTTGTTGATGACAGTGTCAAATTGGTCCATGGGTACTTGGGGCATCTCCCAAGGGTGGTCATGCAATGGAGTGATGGAAAATATGATGCAAGGGAGACTCAAATGTCAATGCCCTAGGACTAGACTCGTAGAGACAAGTCTAAAACTTGCTCTGATACCATTTGATGTGACACACTAAGGCAAATGATGAAGAATGCAGTAGGTGAATGTGGGCCCTTGGACCTTATTCGTAAACACAATCGTAAGACTCGAGGTTGATTGGAAATCGCCGACCCACCGTGCACACCTGTTACCCGTGGTGACTCGGTGATGCCGAGTCGAGGTGGTGGAACAAGACCCTTACCGGTAGAGGGCCAGCAAGGCTATGGTTTTCCCTCCTGAGGGTACAGTGCCCAAAATCAAGGGCGGACCAGGTGCCTTGAGGGCATTGAGTCACTCTCTCACTTTAGCCCACGGTGACCACACATAAACTGGAAGCTCCGGGAACGAGCGCTCTCTCACCGACCAGCGGACTAGTTTCGCAGATATTAAGTGAACAAATACAGAGGAGAGCAAGGGCAGAAGCTCACCTGGTTGGTTTGAAGAAACGAACCCCGTTCGGAGACGATGGGCGAGCGGGGAAGTGTGGGTTCCCCGCACACTGCGCCGATGAAGCTTCGGCCGAAGACCTGCTAGTACAAAACTACTCCTCGCACAGGATGGTGATTGTGGGGTGGGGAAAATAGAGGTTACATTCAAACACTACCTCCACGCAGGGAGGGGCGCTAAGCCGGCCAGGCAGGGTGGGGAGATTTGCTTGAATTGCGCCGATGGAGCACCCTGCCGAATCTGCCTAGGTCTAGAACAGCAGGATAGGGAGTCGGTGTAGTCACCGCTGTGCACTCCCCCGAGCTCAGAAGTCGCCGAAACCAGTGCCGAATTGTTGCTAACTGACTCTGATACGCTGGTGAATTTTGGTATATGGCTCCTTCATCACCACCGGGCGAAGTGGACCCTGGAACAGGTGCTCTGCGCTCTGACTTGTTCTGGTTCCAGGATGCAGTAGCAGAAAAATCCGGGTGCCACGACCACTCCCGAAACCCAAACGAGGTGAGACCAAAACGAGAACGACCGCAGACGAGTCCTCTTAGAATGGCCACCAGGGAGGGCACCAGATGATGTCGGGGCAGAGAGGGAGAGCCTGTTGAGTGGGGAAGTGTCTGGTCAGGTCTTGAGTGGCCTGATCTGCGCACCCGAGGGAGAAAAATTGGAAAACGTTCCTCCAGATGCCAAACGTGATGCCGTCTTCTGCTGATGGAAGTAGATTTGCTGTAGAAGACCCCGGCCAGACGACATCTTCAGAAGTGATGGGGTGTGGCTGTGGGAGCTTCTGCACTGCAGCTCTGGTCCAGTTTCAGGTCTCGGTTGTGTAGTCGGACGAGAAAGAACCCTTCGGACAGTAGGGATGTCGGATGCCGACGAGACCACCTCAGTTGTGAAGCTATCTTGATGAACTTTGCGTCAATGTATAGTATGCCTCCAGACTACATTGAATGACCTTAGGGCAGGTTCTGCAAGTCGGTCTCCTGCTACTGCCTGCGAACTGGATAGAGCAGGAAGGTGAATGATGTTGGTAATGGTGGGGAGGGGTGAAGGGACTGCAATGGGGAGAGGGCTAATGGCTGTGGGGCTTGGATGGGGGTGAGTAGAGATGGTGGAGAGGCTGGAGAAGAGGGCTGGGTCGCAGCTAGCAGGTGGAGGGGGAGGGAGGTGCGGCCAAGGGTTGAAGGTGAGAGAGAGGGGGGGGCGCAAATGGGTTTAGGGGAATGGGGAGATGGGTTAATGGAGGGGTTAATGGTGGCCTAGGGAATGGGAAGGGTTGCCTTGGGGAGGGGAAGGGGTGCTTGGGGGAAGGGATTCCCCCTTGGGAAGGTGAAAGGTTGTATGGGGAAGGGGAAAGGTTGCTTGGGAAGAGGGAGAGGTGCCTAGGAGAAGGGGATTCCACCTAGGGGTTGGAGGGGGATTAAATGGGAGGTATGGGGAAGGGGGAGGGGTCTTAATTAGAGGTGAATAGGGAGGAGAGAGAGTGAATTTCAAAATTGGGGGTGGGGAGGAGAGAGAATGGGGTTCGCCCCTTTAGAGAGAGAGCTAGAGAGGTAGAGTGAGAGAGAGAGAGAGCACAAGGGTTTCAATATTCAACTCAAATTTTTTCATTAGTTCCAAATGGAGGGTTTGGAGTCCTATTTATAGGGAACTCTAAATTTACAAAAAGTCCCTGCTAAAAAGACTAATGACACATTTCTAGGGGGAAGGGGGCGCAAGTGGGCCAAGCCCAAGTGATTGGGCCCATCACCCACATGATGTGTAATGCCCTGGATCCTTGGTAGATCTTTGCTGGATCCTTTGCAGGTCTTGTGGGATCTTTGTTGGATCTTTCGGATCTGTTTTGGATTGGTTTCGTTGAGTTTCGGTTCGCTTTTGTGGCTTCCGAGTTGAGTTTGACGAGCCGTGTGGGTTTTTCTCACGTACTAGTTACGGAACCCTACGGTGAGTTTGTTTGTCAATTCTCGAACTCGTGGATGCTGCAGCGACGATGTACTCTTCGAGCCGGTCGTTTCGGCTATTTTTGCGTATTTTTCTGAATTTGTGCATTTTCGGCGCATTTTCAGAATTTTCGGAAATTAGGAAAATTTCCTAATTTCTTTTCTTTTTATTTTCTTTTCCTCTCTCTCTCTCCTCACTCTCGCGATCTCACTCTCTCTCTCCCGTTCTCTCTCGTTCTCTCCCCCTTCCGGCTCCGGTTGCAGACGGAGGCGCTCGTGGGTGAGGTGGCGACGAGGTGGAGCTGTCGAGGTGCGCGATGGAGCAAGGATCGGATCGATTCTGGCGCGATCCCGAACGGTGGATTCAAAGCCGGTGAAATCGGTTCGCGAGTGGATTTCGGCATGGTTTAGTCCCTTCGGGGCACGGTTTCTTCGGTGGAGGTAGGGTGACAGATCCTTACTTCGTCCTCTTCATTTTCCGTGCCATTGCACGGCGTTCGGCAAGGAAACGGCCGAGTTTGGGCTTGTTTTGCCTAAATCATGATTTTCGTGATTTTTAGGGTCGGCCGGTAAACGGCGACCATTTGCGGCGTAGTTAGTTTCTAACTGACCGTTGGGATGTCAGGATCCCATCCACGTTGATTTCATGTCGTTTGGTGTTCATTCGAGGCCGGTAGAAGCCTGGGAACCTCGGTGACCCACTTTGGGTGGATTTGATGAAATCGCCCGGATCTTGTGTTTTTGAGCTTGCATGTGGTGTTTTTAGCACCCTAGTGTTGCTTTTCAGCGTTTGGGTTTGTTTCCCCTGCGTTTCGGCGTGAATGGGGCCTGGAACAGGCCGGTTTGGCCGTTCCTCTGTTTTCCCGCCGTGACCGATGTAACGGTCACCCGTCGTGACCGATGTAACGGTCATTCCAGTGGCCGTCACTTGTATATAACGGCCCTACGACTGACCGCTACTTTGTTTGAGGTTTTTGAGCTTTCTGGCTTCTGGGTGAGTGACGGCCCTAGGGTGGCGCGTCGCTTCCCTGTAACGCGCCTAGGTCTGCGCGTTACTTTGCTTGTTGTTGCCTTGTTTTGGGGTCGAGTCGGTTGGTCTAACGTGCTTGACCCAGCGCGTTAGATGGAAGTAACGCGCCTTTCCTTGGCCGTTATTGTCCGTTTGACCGACGTTTGACCGTTGAGGTGGTTCCCCTGACGGATGGGTTCCCATCCGTTATTTTGAGTGTAACGCGCCTGCCCCCGGCCGTTACATTCTATTTGGCCGAGCTTGGGTGGCTGTGCCCGTTGGATATAACGGATATGCCCCCATGCGTCGTTGTGTTTGTAACGCGCCTGTCTCTGGCCGTCGTTTGTTGTTTTGTGCTGGGTTGAGGGTGGCTGGGCACGTTGATAGTAACGCGCCTTCCCCTGCGCGTCATTTGGCTCTGACGCGTTTCCTTTGCCGCGTTGTTTGTTTGTAACGCGCCTGGCATTGCGCGTTACTTCGCTTTGGTTGTGGGTGGTTGTGCACGTTGTGAATAGTGCGCCTGCTCCCGTGCGTCGTTTGGCTATAACGCGCTTAGTCTAGTGCGTTACTTGGCTCGTGTGTGTTTTGAGTCTTAGTGTTGGTTAGGGTGGTGTGAGCGACGGCCTGTCGTCCGACCGTCGTTTGGTGTGTAACGGCCGTGGACTAGACCGTCATATGCTTGTAGCGGCCTAGGTGTGGTGCGTTACATCCCTTGTGCTCCGTTTTCCGTGTTTTGATTTCCGCTTGTCTTGGCTTATCCTTGTGGTCTACCCGTTGTCCCGTGGATGTCTTCCGACGTCCTATGAGGGCTAAGACTACGTAGTATGGTGGCCAGGAGTCTTCTTGCTTAAGGTAGGATTCTCTTTCCTACTTTTCGAGCATTGTTGTTGGGTTCAGGTCAACCCGGTGTGACCCAGTGGTTGACGTGTGACCTTCGCTTGTGTTTGGTCTGGTTCCGGTCAACCCGGGGTGACCCAGGGGTTGACAGGCGACCTTGTGTGTCTCGGTGGTTGTGTCCGACTCGAGACACTGCTTCTGGATGCCTCGAGGTGTGGTTCTACCTCGGTTTATGTGTCCAGGCGTGTCTGAGGGTTCTTGGTGTTTCCCTCAGGTCTCCGTGTGTTGTTTTCTACGGAGCGTAGTTTTTCTGACTTAGGATTAGACCGATTGGCGGCTCGTTCCGCTGTTTGTGACGATCTTGCCTATGAGTCATCCGACTCAGGGATCGTTACATTGTAGGTCTAGTTGCCTGGTCCTGAGTCTGTTGGCAGTTGCTTGACTGCCTTGGTGCTTTGTGGTGCACGAGACGGGCCTCTCTTGGACTGTCTGTGCTTTAGCACCTATGTTTCAGAGTTCGTGTCTTGTGAGCCTCCCCTAGTTGTAGCCCTAGGCTTTTTGCCGACCCACCGGGAGTGGTGGAGGGGTTTTTCCTGTTGCGTTTGGTACGTACGGTTCTTAAGCTAGTTCCGTAGGCCCTGGCCAGCGGTAGCGTCCTACCGAGGGGAATACTAGCTAGAGGCCTGGCCTAGGTAGTGGTCAGTGTGTGCACACGTGGTCAGGGACTGGGGACTTGCGCCGACGGGCGTGGCCCTGACTAGTCACTCGCAGTTGGTGCTGTAGTCTTGTGCTGTGGTACCATGTTTCCTTGGAACTGTTGTTCCTCGGACCTGGTTCTTTGTGTGTCTAGTCCTTGAATGGACATGACACTTGTGGCGCAGTGTAAGTCGTCAGTGGACGCATCTGGCTGTTCTTCTGGGAGGAGGGTGCTCCTGTGACTCGGTGCTGTGACTTTCGTGTTTTCTTGTGCGCTGTGACCTTTGCGAGTTGCCCTCTCGTGGCCGTACTCGAGGTCAGTGTTCTGTCGTTGGCATGACATTCTCGTCATGCGTGGGGCTACGTGCACGACGTCTCCTGTCGTGTTTTGTCTGTGTTTTCGGCGTCGGTGTCTGCCTTCGCCTTTCTTTTGGCCGACGGATTGGGTTACCCTACTGCGCGAGTTTGGGGTTGACAGTCTGTTGCCGTTTGGAGTAGCTTAGGGTGCCGAGTTCTCCTCGGTGGCCGTGTTCCGTATTTTACAGCCTCGCTCTTCTTTGTTGTTGAGCTCCCCTCTCCTGCTTGTTCCCTACTCCTGCTGTACCTGTTCTGTTTACAACTTTGTAGTGTAGCTTTTTCCTGCTTTGCTGCACCTGTCATTTTTATTGTTGCTTCCGTTGCTTTGTGCGTTTTCCAGTGGGGATCTGCGTGACCCCTACTGAGTTTCTGTTGAGACTCACCCCTACTTTTCAGGTGGGTTTCACCGTCTGCCTCTGCTGTCCTTGGTGGAGCGCGTTCGCTGTAGCTGCCAGCTGTACCTGCGTCGGGCTTCCCCCGACTTCTGTGTACGTTTCTTTTCTGTCGGACTGTACTGTGATAGACTTGTTGTCTTTCCTTTGGGCTGGACTCTGGTGTATAATTGTAAATTTGAATGTTTAATGAAAAAGTAATTTTATTTCTGCTACTTTAGCAATCCAATCTAATGAATTTTAATTGCTTACTGTTATATCTCCTGGCTTCAATGTATTCCACACACTCCTTTTTCCCTTCGGCGCTTTCCGCGCTTGGGAGGCCTCGCGGGTCCCATGTGGTATCACGTGTATTCGGTATTTATACCGGGTGCACCGGGTATCCGGAATCCGGGTTGCTACAGGTGGTATCAGAGCAGTGTTCTGAGATGTTCGGAGTTTCTTTTCTGAGCTATCAGAGCATTGTCGTGTGAAATACATGGAAATCCAGATATATAGTTACCAGAGTCCTAAGGTCCAGTACAGTCTCTTGCTGGCGTAGGTGTTGCGATGGTTTATCGCGGTGTTTTCCATGTGTGGTCTTGTGCGTGCTTTGTTGGCACTGTATGAGATGGTTTTGCTCTCGTCTGGGTGTGATGAGGTGCTTCGTTTCGGTTTTAATGTTGGTCTCGATCGTATTGCACTTGGCAGTGTTTGTCGGTTGGCATGAACCTGTAGTGCATTGTTCGAGCTGTTTTCGTGTTTTGCTCAGGTGGCTTGTGACTTTTAGCGTTGGTGTGATGGCCATGCACGTTCTTACGTTGCTTTGGTTGTCCCAGCTGAGTCTGTGTAGCTCCTGATGCATTGTTGTTTCGGTTGTCTCGATTATCGTGTTGCCTCGATTGAGAAGTTGCTCGAGCGAACCTAGGATTTTCCCTTCCTGGTGAGCTGTTGTTGTCGAGCTTGTTGCTTCTCGTTCTTCTTGGTGAAGCTTTTTCGATGTTAACCTTGGAATTGTTGTCTTAGTGTTGCCTTTGTCCTGCGTCTGCTTAAGTGTGGACAGCTTTGTTTTGAGCCTGATCTGCTTCTTGTTGTACGGTTGCTTGGCTTTGGACTCCGTAATGGTGTTAAGAGCTGTCGTGTACCGTATTTGTCGTGCCGTGTCCAACGGCTGATGTATTGTGAAGGCTCATTTGTTGTTCCAGGACGTAAAGGTAAAGTGAGATTAGTTCTTTCCGCGTGCTTTGTGCTGAAGCTGGTGCTCTTCCTTTGTTGCACTTAGGCCCCTTGTGATCGGTTGTTCGCGAGATCGGTGCTCGTGGCGTGTTAATTGCGATCTTTGTTGATTGCGATGGCGTCTGGCATGTGCTGAGGTGCGATTACCGGTGTTGTTCTGTTGCCTGTGAGCATTGTTGAGGGTGCAGCGGAAGTGTGTGGGTTGGCTACCCACAAGTCGAGAGGTTCGTTCTTTCTCGATGTGACTTCGTCTTGGCTTCTCGTGCCTTGACTTTGTATGTTGTCGTGCCCTTGTTTGTGGTTTTCTGGTGTTGGCATTGGCATTTGCGAGTGTTGGGGAATTTGTCGGCATTCCTTGCTGATTGAGTACCCCCTGCTCTGTATTTCTTTCTTGGGTGTGGTGCTCTCAAGGCATGTTCGCAGTCCTTGAGATGCGTTCCCCGAGAGTATTGTCGTTTCTCGTTGTTGTGGGTCTTCTCTTGGTGAGCAGTCTGATGCGTGACCTGTCTCTTGTGGTCGTGTGCTCAGTTGTTCCTGTGCCTTGATGTGACCCTGCTTGCAGTTGTGTTCCTTGGTTCTGTGTGTTGTGCGGAGCCGGAATCCTGCAGGTGTTGCCGTTGTGTTGTTTTTGTGAGCGCTGTTTCTTTATGATTTTGTGTCTCTGCCTTGGACCATGGTCTTGTCTTGTCAGTTGGCTTGCTGTGCTCTCTTTTCCTGGTGGAGTTAGCTTGCGACTCGATCAGATGTGATAGTTGGCTGAGTGCTGACTTGATTGTGTTTGTGGTCCAGTGTTGTTATTGTCGTTGGTGTCCTGTGTGCCAGGTGTTCCCTGTTGCCTTTGGCACTGGAGCCGATGATGTTGCGAGCTGTCAGCTGTGAGGACTGTGTCTCCTTGTGTAAGCTGCTGCTTGCCGTGTTATCGTTGTGTTTCTCGGTTGTCTGTTGTTGTGGCAGTCGTGTCTCCGTTCCTGGTGAGACGTAAGCGACGTTGCCTTTGCTTCGGAGGTGTCAGATGTGTTCACTTTGGTGCCATACTCGTGCTGTGGACTTGCTGTCCTGGAAGCTAGAGTGTGTACCTGTCATTGTGGTCTGACAGTGTTCCTCTGAGCTGTGTTTCTCGAGATTTGTGTCGTTTATCGTGGTTGTATTGTTGGGTTATTCTTCCATGCTTCTCCTTTGTTAGTCCTTAATTTTGAGGGCAAAATTTCTTAAAGGAGGGGAGGATGTAATGCCCTGGATCCTTGGTAGATCTTTGCTGGATCCTTTGCAGGTCTTGTGGGATCTTTGTTGGATCTTTCGGATCTATTTTGGATTGGTTTCGTTGAGTTTCGGTTCGCTTTTGTGGCTTCCGAGTTGAGTTTGACGAGCCGTGTGGGTTTTTCTCACGTACTAGTTACGGAACCCTACGGTGAGTTTGTTTGTTAATTCTCGAACTCGTGGATGCTGCAACGATGATGTACTCTTCGAGCCGGTCGTTTCGGAAATTTTTGCACATTTTTCTGAATTTGTGCATTTTTGGCGCATTTTCGGAATTTTCAGAAATTAGGAAAATTTCCTAATTTCTTTTCTTTTTATTTTCTTTTCCTCTCTCTCTCTCCTCACTCTCGCGATCTCACTCTCTCTCTCCGGGTCTCTCTCGTTCTCTCCCCCTTCCGGCTCCGGCTGTAGACGGAGGCGCTCGTGGGTGAGGTGGCGACGAGGTGGAGCTGTCGAGGTGCGCGATGGAGCAAGGATCGGATCGATTCTGGCGCGATCCCGAACGGTGGATTCAAAACCGGTGAAATCGGTTCGCGAGTGGATTTCGGCATGGTTTAGTCCCTTCGGGGCACGGTTTCTTCGGTGGAGGTAGGGTGACAGATCCTTACTTCGTCCTCTTCGTTTTCCCTGCCACTGCACGACGTTCGACAATGAAACGGCCGAGTTTAGGCTTGTTTTGCCTAAACCGTGATTTTCGTGGTTTTTAGGGTCGGTCGGTAAACGGCGACCATTTGCGGCGTAGTTAGTTTCTAACTGACCGCTGGGATGTCAGGATCCCATCCACGTTGATTTCATGTTGTTTGGTGTTCATTCGAGGCCGGTAGAAGCCCGGGAACCTCGGTGACCCACTTTGGGTGGATTTGATGAAATCGTCCGGATCTTGTGTTTTTGAGCTTGCATGTGGGGTTTTTAGCACCCTAGTGTTGCTTTTCAGCGTTTGGGTTTGTTTCCCCTACGTTTCGGTGTGAATGGGGCGTGGAACGGGCCGGTTTGGCCGTTCCTCTGTTTTCCCGCCGTGACCGATGTAACGGTCACCCGTCGTGACCGATGTAACGGTCATTCCAGTGGCCGTCACTTGTATATAACGGCCCTATGACTGACCGCTACTTTATCTGAGGTTTTTGAGCTTTCTGGCTTCTGGGTGAGTGACGACCCTAGGGTGGCACGTCGCTTCCCTGTAACGCGCCTAGGTCTGCGCGTTACTTTGCTTGTTGTTGCCTTGTTTTGGGGTCGAGTCGGTTGGTCTAACGCGCTTGACCCAGCGCGTTAGATGGAAGTAACGCGCCTTTCCTTGGTCGTTATTGTTCGTTTGACCGACGTTTGACCGTTGAGGCGGTTCCCCCGACGGATGGGTTCCCATCCGTTATTTTGAGTGTAACGCGCCTACCCCCGTCCGTTACATTCTGTTTGGTCGAGCTTGGGTGGTTGTGCCCGTTGGACATAACAGATATGCCCCCATGCGTGGTTGTGTTTGTAACGCGCCTGTCTCTGGCCGTCGTTTGTTGTTTTGTGCTGGGTTGAGGGTGGCTGGGCACGTTGATAGTAACGCGCCTTCCCCTGCGCGTCATTTGGCTCTGACGCGTTTCCCTTGCCGCGTTGTTTGTTTGTAACGCGCCTGGCGTTGCGCGTTACTTCGCTTTGGTTGTGGGTGGCTGTGCACGTTGTGAATAACGCTCCTGCTCCCGTGCGTCGTTTGGCTGTAACGCGCTTAGTCTAGTGCGTTACTTGGCTCGTGTGTGTTTTGAGTCTTAGTGTTGGTTAGGGTGGTGTGAGTGACGGCCTGTCGTCCGACCGTCGTTTGGTGTGTAACGGCCGTGGACTAGACCGTCATATGCTTGTAGCGGTCTAGGTGTGGTGCGTTACATCCCTTGTGCTCCATTTTCCGTGTTTTGGTTTCCGCTTGTCTTGGCTTATCCTTGTGGTCTACCCGTTGTCCCGTGGATGTCTTCCGACGTCCTATGAGGGCTAAGACTACGTTGTAAGGTGGCCATGAGTCTTCTTGCTTAAGGTAGGATTCTCTTTCCTACTTTTCGAGCATTGTTGTTGGGTTCAGGTCAACCCGGTGTGACCCAGTGGTTGACGTGTGACCTTCGCTTGTGTTTGGTCTGGTTCCGGTCAACCCGGGGTGACCCAGGGGTTGACAGGCGACCTTGTGTGTCTCGGTGGTTGTGTCCGGCTCGAGACACTGCTTCTGGATGTCTCGAGGTGTGGTTCTACCTCGGTTTGCATGTCCAGGCGTGTCTGAGGGTTCTTGGTGTTTCCCTCAGGTCTCTGTGTGTTGTTTTCTGCGGAGCGTAGTTTTTCTGACTTAGGATTAGACCGATTGGCGGCTCGTTCCGCTGTTTGTGACGATCTTACCTTTGAGTCATCCGACTCAGGGATCGTTACGTTGTAGGTCTAGTTGCCTGGTCCTGAGTCTGTTGGCGGTTGCTTGACTACCTTGGTGCTTTGTGGTGCACGAGACGGGCCTCTCTTGGACTGTCTATTCTTTAGCACCTGTGTTTCGGAGTTCGTGCCTTGTGAGCCTCCCCTAGTTGTAGCCCTAGGCTTTTTGCCGACCCACCGGGAGTGGTGGAGGGGTTTTTCCTGTTGCGTTTGGTACGTACGGTTCTTAAGCTAGTTCCGTAGGCCCCGGCCAGCGGTAGCGTCCTACCGAGGGGAATACTAGCTAGAGGCCTGGCCTAGGTAGTGGTCAGTGTGTGCACACGTGGTCAGGGACTGGGGACTTGCGCCGACGGGCGTGGCCCTGACTAGTCACTCGCAGTTGGTGCTGTAGTCTTGTGCTGTGGTACCATGTTTCCTTGGAACTGTTGTTCCTCGGACCTGGTTCTTTGTGTGTCTAGTCCTTGAATGGACATGACACTTGTGGCGCAGTGTAAGTCGTCAGTGGACGCATCTGGCTGTTCTTTTGGGAGGAGGGTGCTCCTGTCACTCGGTGTTGTGACTCTCGTGTTTTCTTGTGCGCTGTGACCTTTGCGAGTTGCCCTCTCGTGGCCGCACTCGAGGTTAGTGTTCTGTCGTTGGCCTGACATTCTCGTCATGCGTGGGGCTACGTGCACGACGTCTCCTGTCGTGTTTTGACTGTGTTTTCGACGTCGGCGTCTGCCTTCGCCTTTCTTTTGGCCGACGGATTGGGTTACCCTACTGCGCGAGTTTGGGGTTGACCGTCTGTTGCCGTTTGGAGTAGCTTAGGGTGCCGAGTTCTCCTCGGTGGCCGTGTCTCGTATTTTACGGCCTCGCTCTTCTTTGTTGTTGAGCTCCCCTCTCCTGCCTGTTCCCTACTCATGCTGTACCTGTTCTGTTTACAGCTTTGTAGTGTAGCTTTTTCCTGCTTTGCTGCACCTGCCGTTTTTATTGTTGCTTTCGTTGCTTTGTGCATTTTCCAGTGGAGATCTGCGTGACCCGTACTAAGTTTCTGTTGAGACTCACCCCTACTTTTCAGGTGGGTTTTGCCGTCTGCCTCTGCTGTCCTTGGTGGAGCGCGTTCGCTGTAGCTGCCAGCTGTACCTGCGTCGGGCTTCCCCCGACTTCTGTGTACATTTCTTTTCTGTCGGACTGTACTGTGATAGACTTGTTGTCTTTCCTTTGGGCTGGACTCTGGTGTATAATTGTAAATTTGAATGTTTAATGAAGAAGTAATTTTATTTCTGCTACTTTATCAATCCAATCTAATGAAATTTAATTGCTTACTGTTATATCTGCTGGCTTCAATGTATTCCACACACTCCTTTTTCCCTTCGGCGCTTTCCCACGCTTGGGAGGCCTCGCGGGTCCCATGTGGTATCACGTGTATTCGGTATTTATACCGGGTGCACTGGGTATCTGGAATCCGAGTCGCTACATGATGACTACTAGACTTAGGAACATAACCACATAACATAGGTACTGGACTCAATTAAAAGACAAATTACATCAAGATGACTCAAAATAAAGACAAGAAGTACACCAAAGTGATCCATCAAAGTGCTGTGGAGGCCTGGATGACATGGAGCTCAAGTCTGGCCCACATCGAAAGGAAGGGAGGTCCCGAGCCAGAGGGAATCATGGGTGATGCCCTCATCACTGCGATCCTCTCTCTGAACCGCTCCTCTTTATCTTCTATGACGATCACAAAATCCTCCCGAATGTCGATGATATCCATAGATTTCTTTAGCTCCTCTCCTTTCCCTTTTTCTTCTCCTGCAAGAATAGATAGAAATGTTAGCTCATATATATTTCTCCCAAATTCGTAGCTTATTTATACACCCACAATAGAAAGTGCAAAAGACATTAAAACCCATGCTAAAACCCCTTCAAAATATATCTAACATGTGTATGAATGCCCTAGGGGTAAGAGTGTCAAATTTCAACCCAAATGGATCACTAGAAGTGGGTTTCGAATCCACTTAAATGGGTCTCGGCCGCCGATTTCGGTCGACCGGCCGAATGGATCAGTCGACTAAAGTTTTGCAGGATTTTTATAGGGAGCACTAGAAATTTCGGTCGACTGAAGTAGGGAGTTCGGTCGACCGATCTTTCACAGGGTCAGATTCCAGCTGATGTTGGAAATTTCAGTCGACCAACATTGAGGGGTCGGTCGATCGAAGTTCAGAAACACCCAGATTTTTATAAAAAATAAAGCTATGGCCCCTTATACAAATTACATAAAATGTATACATGAAAGTCCAATTGACAAGGAGCATTTGAACAAATTTGAAATGATTCAAACCTTCATTTTGCCAACCAAAAATAAGGATGAATTAACCTTGTGTTTAACTTACATGAATGCTCACCAACATACCAAATTTCACCAAGGTTAATGTGTAGAACTTGAACAAGCATGAAGTATAGACATTAAACTCCATTAAGCATACATGAATGATATGCATGAGAACCCTTTGCAAGCTCAAGTATTATAACTAAGCACCAAAGTCTTATGGCTATGCATTTGTGCACAAGAGCGAGCATCATGAACCCAATTTCACATTTCTATTCATTTGTGCAATTTTAGAGTAACATGGACATAAATGCCATAGGTGTGAGAATGTGATTCAACTAATTCCTATCAATGTTTGAATGAGTAGATCAAGCAAATTTTCAGCCCAAGACTCCAAGTAGAAGGAGCATGAACCACAACTCAACCAATTTGTGTTTTTGAGAGTTGCAAGGCCTCACCATATTCTCTTAAAGAATGTGAGCATTGTTTACCACTTGTTTTGAATCCAAGACTGAAAATGACTCCTTTACTCATGCATTTGAGTTCTTAGAGTCCACCAAGGGTATTTGTCCTGCATGTCCAGATGATAACAATATTAGCACCTTGATTATCAAGCATTTTTCAATAAACCACACAATGGCACAAACACACTAGATTTGTCATCATTGAAACTTAACTACCCAAAATCAACTAGGGGATCCAACAATCTCCCCCTTTTTGATGATGACAAAACGATGTGTGCATGTGTGTGCATGAATACCAGGAACAATTTATTGAACAAGTTAAAAACATGAACATGTATGAAACTATGAACATGTGACAAAACTATGAAGTATCTAGAGTATATGCATATGAACCAAACTATGCAAAGGAAACTTGATATGCACAAAAACCTTCCAAACTGATATGTACATGATATGCACTTTTTCTCCCCCTTTGTCATCAACAAAAATTGATTGACAATAGGGTTATTAAAGTCTGATATTAACATGTATGATTGAGTATGAACTTCTCCAAATTATTCATGCAAGCAAGCAGACAAGCATGAAAGACAAGCAAGCATGTAAATATCTATAACTCCCTCTCAATGGGGTAAAAGGATAGCAAGTGAACAGTAGATTTAAAATCAAATTATGTCACATGAAGCATAATCAAAAAAGGTAGTACATGCATATGCTAGAGACATTGCATAAACCATGATAAGAACAAATTCAAGATACACATTCATTACAATAATACCCAAGAGTGAAATGTGCGGTAATGAGCAATGAACTTAAAAAATATATGGATTTAATCAGAATTACTAAAGAACACTAGGGAGTCATTTCCTTTCTACAATTCCATTTTGATCCTCGACTTTTGATTGCTATGCACAACCCATTTTGTTTCTTTTATTAGATTTCACCATTCGACGAGAGTCACCTCATGTGTCTCAATGGGGATTCTCGACTACTAGGATTCATCACGCATTGTGGATTTTTGTTTCACCTTTTGACGCGAGTTTCCTCATTTATTTAAGTGGGGATTCTCGGCTACTTAGTTTGACATTCCACTTATTGAATTTTTGTGGGGTAGGTAACTTTTTCCTCACGATTACTCTTAATTTTCATGTAGAAATTTTGTTCCCTTTAAAGTGTTGAGAAGAATTTCTGAGATCCTTATCGATCAAAGTCATATGCATCATTTTTATGCAAAGTGTGTAGGTAATTGCTTTGTATGTAGAAAATGAATTTGCCAAAATATAGTTATGACTCCCCCTAAATGTATGCATAGTTGGAAACAAATCCTCCTCCTTTGTATATGTCATTATTCACAAAAGATCAAAATCACTACATGTTTATTTATCAAGGAAGTGAGGTCTTAGAAATTTTTAAGAAAAATATTTTCTAGAATATATACATGCAATCAAGCAAGGATTTGAAAGTAAATTCATGCAAGATGATTTTCGGTACATGGCGGAGGTGAAGGTCCAAAGACCCAACTCACACATCGAGAGTGTTTCCAAATAGATGTAATCCACCCTTCCACAACTCAACATTTGAGATACTGAAGAATCATGGCATTCAAGCAAGTAAATATATCAAGTATATACAGGCATATGCAAGTGAATGAAAAGATAATGATGAATTATTCCTATTCACAAGTATGCAAGAATATGTGCAATCTAAACCATGATATTGAATGTATGCAAAACTGAACAATTATTTGCAAACTGAAGTGAAGGTGTATATTCAAGCCTAATATGAACAATTACTCATTCAAACAGCAAATTCCTAGTTTTCTTCTTATTCCTGTGAAATTTTCAGGAGATAAGGGTTTTGTAAAAATATCTGTAAGTTGATTTTCAGTATTTACATGTATAAGCTCAAAATGACCCTTACTCACATGATCTCACAAAAAGTGGTGTCGAATCTCTATGTGCTTTGCGCGAGAATGCAAAACTAGATTTTTAGAAATGTTAATGGCAGAGGTGTTATCACAAAGAATAGGTGTGTTATTCAAGATAATACTAAAATCAACTAACTATTGTTGGATCCATAGCACTTGGGCTGTACAACTACCTGCCACCATGTATTCGGCTTCGGCAGTTGACAATGCCACTATGTTTTGTTTCTAGAGGCCCATGAAACCATTCAACCTCCAAGAAATTGACAATACCTACTCGTGCTCTTACGATCCACTAAACACCTAGCATAATCGGAATCAGTGTAAGCTACCAAATCAAAATTGCAACTACGAGGAAATCAAAGACCAAGATCCGATGTTCCAAGCAAATATCTAAAAAATTTTTGACTGCTAACATGTGTGAATCTTTCGGATCGGATTGAAATCTAGCACACATGCAAACACTAAATATAATATCCGCTTACTAGCAGTCAAGTACAATAAAGAACCAATCATTCCACGAAAGAGTTTCTGATCGACAAACTTATCTTGTTCATCCTTCTTCAATTTGACATTTGTTGACATCGATGTCTTTTGTGGCTTTGCATTTTCAAATTTGAATTTCTTGATAAGCTCCTTTGTGTATTTCCTTTGATTGATGAAGATTCCATCATTTAGTTGCTTCACCTGCAAACCCAAGAAAAAGGTTAACTCCCCCATCAAACTCATCTCAAACTCCCCCTGCATCATATTAACAAAATCATCATTCAATGAATCAGAAGTGGCTCCAAAGATAATGTCATCAACATATACTTGTATGAGTAGCATATGTTCATAATCGCTCTTAATGAAAAAGGTTTAATCGATGTTACCTCTTTTGAAGCCATTTTCTAAAAGGAATGTACTTAGCCTTTCGTACCAAGCACAAGGGGCTTACTTTAGACCATACAAAGCTTTGTAAAGTTTGTACACATGGTCCGGGTACTTCTTATCTTCAAATCCCGGTGGCTGCTTAACATAGACGTCTTCTTTCACTACACCATTCAAAAATGTACTTTTAACGTCCATTTGAAAGAGTTTTATATTCCTAGAGCATGCAAAGGCAAGTAATATTCTAACCGCTTCAAACCTAGCCACGGGTGCAAATGACTCATCAAAATTAATTCCTAATTCTTGACTATAGTCTTTGGCTAATAGCCGAGCTTTATTCCTAATTACCATCCCTTGATCACTAAGCTTGTTCTGAAAAACCCACTTAGTTCCAATCACCGGGTGATTCTTAGGTCTAGGCACAAGAAACCACACCTCATTCCTTTAGAATTGGTGCAATTCCTCCTACATAGCCAAGATCCAAAAATTATCATTTAATGTCTCATCTACAGATTTGGGCTCAAAATCAGAAAGTAATGCAAGATTATCGAATTGTTCAACTTCCCTCATTGAAGCCGTTGTTCTTATGCCTTGTTCTACATCTCTTATAATATTGTCTTGTGGGTGGTCTTTGTGGAACATCCACTGCCTGGGGAGGTCTTCATTTTGGGTTGGAGCTTCATCATTTATGTTACTCGACTCCGCTTCATCCACGTCTTATTTTTCCTTGTCTTTCTTTTCTTCTCCATCTTCATGCCCTATATCAAGAAATTGATTATCTTTATTAGATAACCTCAAACTGTATTCATCAATGATCACATGTGGGCTTTCTTCTACCACAAGAGTACGTAGATTATATACTCGATATGCTCTAGATGATGAAGAATATCCAAGAAATATATCTCGATCACTCTTTGCGGTAAACTTCTCCAAATTTTCTTTAGAATTGTTCAAAATGAAACATGGAGAACCAAAAGGCTTAAGATATTCAATGTTCAGTTTCTTACCTTTGAATAGCTCGTATGGAGTTTTCTTGAGGATTGGTCTTAGCATGGCACGATTCATGATGTGGTAGGCCGTGTTGACTGTCCCGGCCCAAAAATACCTTGATAAGCCATTTTCAGCAAGTATCGTTCTCGTCATCTCCACGAGCGTCCTATTCTTTCTTTCCACGACTCTGTTTTGTTGTGGGGTTCTAAGTGCTGAGAAATTGTGTGAAAACCTCTATTTCCTGCAAAAATCATCAAAGTCATGGTTATCGAATTCTCTTCCATGATCATTCCGAACTCCTACAAATATCCCCCTTATCATTTTGTAAATTCCTACAAAGATCTTCGAACTCCTACAATTCATCATTCTTATGGGTTAAAAATAATACCCAAGTGAATCTCGAGTAATCATCTACAATGACAAATTCATAGAGTTTCCCTCGAAGACTATGTGTCCTAGTGAGACCAAATAAATTCAAATGAAGGAGTTCAAGGGGTCTAGTGGTGGTGACAATATTTTTAGATTTAAAAGAAACCCTGGTCTGTTTCCCCATAGCACATGCATCACATATCTTATTTACATGAAAGTTCAACTTTGGCAAACCTCTAACCAAGTCTTTTGTATACAGTTTGGAAAGAATACTAAAGCTAGCATGACCAAGTCGTCGATGCCATAGCCATGCATCATCCGACTTATTAGCAACTAAACAAAGATTTTCATTTGGAGAACTTTCAAAATAAACAGAATAAATGTTTCCATCTCTAAGACCAATGAATTTTATTTCATTTGTAACTCTATCTACAATTGAGCAATGTGTGTTTTCAAAAATGACTTTGTGACCTTTGTCATAGAGTTGACTAATGCTAAGCAAACTATGATTTAAACCATCTACAAGCAAAACATCTTCAATTGACTGGTTGGAATCCTTACCTATCCGTCAAATTCCCATAATTTTACCTTTGTCATTCCCGCCAAAGGTAACCAGTCCACCATCCTTTTCCTTCAGGTCTGAGAAGAGTTCCTTATTGCCTGTCATATGTCTGGAGCATCCACTGTCCAGGTACCATTTTTTCCACTTGGGTCTTAGACAGACCTGCACAATCAAAACACATCTCAAGTTGATTTAGGTACCCAAGCAAGCTTGGGTCCCGAAGTGTTAGTTCTACCTTGAACAAAATACCTTCTATTTTTCTTTTCAAAATACTCATCACCGACCCTCATCAAATCACATACATACATCGAGTGGCCGAACATTCCACAATAAAAGCATGTAACATTTGATTTTCTAAAGCGACTCCTTTGCATATAAGATCTATCAACACATGGGTTCATGCAAGAGTCAACATGAGAATAACAATATGAATTAAATGATTTCTGAAATTCATTTCTCGCAAATGAGTTTTTCTTTGTGCGTGAGTGTCCCATACCTCTCTTCTCATTCCTAGCATTTTCATTGCTAGTTTCACCAATTTCAAATATTTTCTCTTTTCCTTTCAATTCTTTTCGAACAATATCTTTCAATTTTCTTAGCTCATCATTCATGGTGTTAAAGTTGGTTTCAATTTCCTTCTTGGATTTTTCACATTCACTCAATCCCGCTTTAAGCTCATCCAACTCCATTACCAAGTTTTCATTCTCATTTTTCAATTTTTCATGTTTTCATAAGCACTCTATTTTTCAGCTTTCAAACATGCCAATTCATCTTCATACAAGGTCATTTTAGATTGAAAATCTTTTTTTTCTTCTTTAAAAATTTCAACTTGCATTTCAAAGAAGTTACATCATCACATGGATTTGTTGAACTAATAAAATCATGAAACTTCTTTTTCAATTTCTTGACATCATTTTTTGACCTTTTATACTTCTGATAAATGTCTGCATAAGCAAACTGCCAAGGTTCGATAGTGAGGTTTTCGGAATCAGAATTTACCTCAGAGCTTTCTTCATCCGCCATCAAGCAAAAATTCTGGACTAACTCGTCCAGTCCATTCTTCTCACCTCCAAATTTTGAGCTATCCGAATCCTCGTCGCTCCACGTTGCCTTCATCGCTTTCCCTTTCTTTGGCTTATTCTTGTTCTACTTCTTTTGGAGCTCGGGGCATTGACCCCTCATGTGGCCGGCTTTCTTACACTCATAGCATATGATTTCTTCTCTCTTGCTCGGCTCGCCTTTCTTGTTAGCATTTCTCCTCATGAATCTTCTTGGAAAGTTTCCATCTCTTCTAGCTCTTCTGAAATACTTTCTAACTTTCCTTGTAACAAGAGTCATTAGTTCTTCTTCATCACTGTCCATAGATGAGTTTCTATCACTCTCTTCGGACAATCCTGGATTAGCTTTCAGTGCAATCGATTTCTTCTTCTTGCTTTCCTCCTCAGCGGGCTTCATGATGTTAATTTCGTATGTCATTAGCGACCCGATCAATTGATCCACCGTGAGTGTGGTGAGATCCTTTGAATCTTCTATGACCGTCGCCTTTGTGTGCCATGGCGGTGAGAGTGACCGCAACACCTTCCTTACCAGATCGTGATTTGAGTAATTTTTTCCCAAACATTTTAGACTGTTCGTGATCTGACTCAGCCTTGTATACATGTACTTTATGTTTTCCTCAGGCTTCATTGCAAATAACTCATATTCACGAACAAGCAGATTTACTTTTGTTTCACAAACTTCTGAAGTACACTCATACATTAGCCGGAGCATCTCCCACATTTCCTATGCGGATGAACACATTGACATATGTGAGTATTCATCACGGTGTATAGCGCATTAGATAATATTCATAGCTCTAAAATTTGCACATGATTTTTTAATATGCTCATCTTCCCATTCATCTTCATTTTGAGGTAAAACATAGGGACCATTAATTATGACTCTCCAAGTATCATAATCCTGTGCTCGCATGAACACAGTCATTCTATTTTTTCAATACGGAAAATTCGTACCATTAAAGAAGGGTGGTCGATGGATTGAATGTCCCTCGGGGAGCATTCTCTTGTTGGCCATAACATATGATCTTTTCTCTACAACAGTGAGGTTGTCCTAAAAATCAGAGACCCGCTCTGATACCAAATTGTTGACCCTAGATTCTCGAATGGACAAGAAGGGGGGTTGAATTGTTCCCACCAAGCGCAATGGTAGTTTTTAAAATTACGTAGCAGAATGAAACTAACTACCAACACGAGATACGATCAAATGAAATATACGTTATGAAGAATTCTATTCTCTCAAGCTTACCGCTCTACACGATCAATATGAAAAATATAGACAAGCAAACCACAATCAAACAAGATGTGACACAAATTTTTAAGGTGGTTCGGGACCACGACGGGCTCCCTATGTCTACCCCTCACCAAAACGGTGAGGATCCACTCGCTTCAAAATGAAGCGCACGGAGCTTTCGCTCCAAAGACATGGAGACGTCTTCTCCTACACGATCCGCCATGGATCAAGACACACATGTTGACACCCGTTTTTTACCGATAAGTTGAGTCGTTCCTCTTACTCCCATTTGTTGATGTCTCGAGTTATCCATCGCTCATTGGGGCTATTTTCAGGCATGTCTTGGGCCAGTTTTATGAGTAGCCTCCCTCCCTGGTTAGGTCCGAGTTGATTCAGGGCTTAACAGGTCTTGGTTTAGGTTGACTGGGCTTTTCTATGAGTTTCAACACCCATGTACATATACGGTTCATCCATGGCCGCTCAATCAATGTGCGGTTGCCTGTGGACTGTCCATCCATTTTGGAATATTTTGGTTAATTTTTTGAATTTCCACCAACAAGCATTTATGCAGTCCTATGCTAGCCGTTCAACTTGATGAACGGACGGATGGTAGCCGCTCATCTCTCAGAGTCCTGCGCTTGGTGGTGTTCTCAGATAATTATCCAATCAATCTATTTATCACCGACAAGGCTAGAACAGTTTGTCTTTGGCCGCTTTACCTTTGAATGGTCTCATCTGAGCCGTTCATCTATGAGAGTCCAACGGCGAAGGTTTCGGTCAGTTCGATGGATAATTTAGATTGTTTATGATTTATTTTGAATTTCCATCGACGGGGTTGGACGGCCAGGACATGACCGCACATCCAGTTGAACGGTCTATCGTAAGACCGTTCATCCGTTCGATTCTTGAATTTCAACATATTTTATCTCTTTATCCATGGTTTCATCCCCAACTTCTCCCGTCATTTTCTCCGCGGATAATGAACCATTTTGTGTGCCGTTTTGACTGGATGAGAGATAATTTGATTCTCTATGATTTTCCTTTGATTATCTCGACCTGAAAATGCTTCTAAACCCTAATTTCGAGCTAGGACTTTAGGTGCTCTATAAATAGACCCTAAAGGCCGGGTTTGAAAGGGGGAGATTTTTGGTCGATGGCGAAGCCCTGCGGCATTCTTGAGCGACCCAGCACCAAGGAGGGAGGCTTTCCACGTCCATATAAACCTCCGATTCAAGGAGTAGTCTAATTTTTTAAGTCTTGTGTGTTTGATACGTTTTGTCCTCTTCTTCATTGCATGCATCACTTTTCTCACTTTCTTCCCACATTTTTCTTCATCTTCATTGCCATGCACACACCCACCCACGTTTATGACACCCTAGGGGTTTAAAATCCCCTAGGTATCCCCCTTTCCATTTATTCATGTTCGTTTCTTATTATTTTGGCATCTACTACACTTTTCAGTTCTAATCTAGGTTTCCTCTTTGTGTTTTCACGTTGTTTTACAGGTCAGCGATCCCTAGCACGAGGCCTATCCCCTCTAGCCGGCCGGAGAGGGTGGAGGTTGAACCCTTTGTGACTTCTGTCTTGGTGGTCTTGCGCGGTTCTCTACAGTCCGTTCAAGAAGACGTGCGGTGCAGCCTGGACCGTCCTTCTTCTTCTTGCGGTCGTGATAGAGCCGTTCAACTGCCAGGAGTGCTTCCTCCCGCATCTTCTGTAGCGTTCTTAAACGATCTATCGTAATACCGTGCATCTTACAGGTGGTTCTTCCTGAACCGTCCATCTTCCCAGCGCTGCAGGTCAGGCGAGTACCTCTCCCTCTTTCCATGGTACGACGTCTCCATCACGTTCGGCACCTTGGTGGCGATCACAGGTTTATACACCTCCCTTTTCTTCCATCTTCATTCGTTTCCCATGTTGGATGTGGTAGGATAGATATTGGGAAGGCATTGGAAGGACGGAGGAGAAATATATCTACACCCTTCTTTTGTGGCGATCACGGTGGGACGCCTAGTGCCCATCGTGTTAGTGATTTGCTGACCCTTTCTTGTGCTTTGTTAGTCCTCTTTTCGAAGTGATTTCAGGTTGATCTTGGTGCGGTCTCTGTCTTCCAGAGCATGTGTAGATCCCCAGGTGCCGTCCAAGTATTGTGCGGCCATACTCCACCCGCCCTTCTCGGTGGACAGTGCCACTTTTCCCCCCAGCCTGCGGTCTCGAGCGATCTCATGTCGCCCGTTCACCTGTTATACGGCCTATCTTCACCCGTCCATCGTGCTGGCTCAGGTGCGCTTCGTTGGGTGGATTAATGTCATACGGTGGTTTCAGGGCGCTCTAGTTCCGACGCGGTTTTTAGTGGACCGTTCAACCTGGTACGCTTCTGTTTTCTTCCCCTGTCATTCTATCGTTCTCTGATTTGCCTGTTATTTTGTCGTTACTCCCTGTATTATACGATCGTATATAGACCGTCTATCTCCCTGAGCGGTCTTACAGAGACCGTCCTTGTCATGCTACCGTGCACTCGTGCTTCTCTTTCATTGCCACATTATATGCTTTTTATGATACTTGGTGCTGATTATTGATCTCCCCCTGCTCCTCTATCATTGTGGTATATTTGCTTTCATCCTCGCATGTTTATTTTGGTCATTGGTTGCTAGTTCACTAGGCTAGATCTTACACGCACTCCGGTGCATATAGGACTCATGCATTTCATTGACATCTAGTTGCATTCCTACCAAGATAGGGTTTCCTCTCGTCTCCATAATCCTTGGAGCCGACTAGGGGACCTTGCCGAGGACCTCCGTAAGCCCCCGTGATCCGTGGATTCCCACACGGACGCCGGGCAGGTTGTACCATACCACCCCCTAGTCTAGGGTCTGCATTTGTGCGAGAGAGAGTCCTTTAGAGTCTGCCAGTCCTCCATTCTCACCCTGTTTAGGTACCTTGTGGTTGAGTGAATTCACATTTTAATTAATCCACTAAGGTCCTAAAAGAGAACTTATAAAAATCTTCGCGTATCATTTGGAATTTGTTTGGGTAATTGGCTGATTCTTTTCTCATCTCTCTTCTCCATTGTATGTTGCACAGTGTCATCATTTGCATTTTTTTTTGTCAGATTAGGTTCATTAGGTCTAGCTCATCTTCGTGTGTCTCCATTTAGTTGCATTTGTCCTGCGTCCATTTCCCTCCGTGTATTCATTTGAAATTCACTGTATAAAATCTCCATTCTCCCCATGGAGCACTTCTCCCCTGTACCTTGTTCCTATACCTCTCCATCTTCTTACCCCCGTGTGGATTCCTCTTCCCATGCGGGCCCATCTCCTTATTCCTCTATTTGACCCTATTCTTTTAACGGGCCTTCTTATCCGGCCCGTGCTGCTGTTAGCCCAATCAATTTTCATTCCCACCTTCGTAATTCTTCCAGGCCCATGCATTCCTCCATTCCTGGAATGGGCTTTCCTTCTTCTCAGGCTGGATCCCCTTATCCGGCCCATCGTCATTATCCTGGTCTAAATTCATCATCTCTTGCTCAAGTTGGCCCATATCCTTCTCGAACTCTTCATACCGAGGAGATGATCGCTCAGGCCCAACGCCAGCTTGATGGATTGCAACGACAAATTAGTCCTCAAACTTCT
This sequence comes from Amorphophallus konjac, assembly GCA_022559845.1. NCBI lineage: Eukaryota > Viridiplantae > Streptophyta > Magnoliopsida > Alismatales > Araceae > Amorphophallus > Amorphophallus konjac. The sequence goes on from CM040126.1 coordinate 273,848,686, forward strand.
TTGGATATCCCATTTACCTTTCAAGGTCTTCAACTCCCACCACGTTCATAGATTCCGGTTTATCGTCGCTATGGTGGAATTGGTGACCCCTACGTGCATTTGAAGGAGTTCTTATATGAGTCGGCCCAGTTCCAGCATGATCAACGCTTGATG